>ML800265.1:47186-60639 GCA_009831015.1 Picea engelmannii | reverse complement strand
CCCTTTACTGTAATTGTTGTAACAATTGAAATGTAGTCCCTTTACTCCTCTTTCATTCATTTGTTGAGGTGCCAACCTTGTAGGTTTAGGAGAGGGAACATGGTTCTCTCTATAGTTTTCAGTGGGCACCCTTCTAGAAGCCATATTTTTGTTTTCCACTTTATTTTTCATACTAAAATATTGCTCTAGGGATTTCGGTTCGAAGAGATGCACCTCATGTTGAATATTATCCTTTAAAATTCCCATAAATAGATCTAACAAATTATCCTTGGGAATGTTCTTTACCCTGAGACAGAGATTTTGGAATTGTTGAATGTTCTCTATAATTGGATCTTTCTAACGAATATTTATGAATTGACTAAATAATGTATTTCTCTTAATATCCCCATAATGTGATATCAATTCATCTATAAAAATGGACCAAGAGATAATAAAATTCATTTTTATTTTACAAAGCCATTGATACCAAACAAATTGATCATTTTCAAAATACAAGGATGCAATAGTTACCTTTTGTAATGATGGTGTTTGGTGTAGATCAAATAATTTATTCATCTGGAATATCCATGTTATAGGATATTTACCATCAAATTTCCTCATGTCGATCTTTGGAATACAGTAGTTCCTTGGTGGTACATTGAAACCTTGATGATTTGGACCTTGAAGTGATGAATAATCATGATTCTACGACTCAATATTTATTTCCTCTATATTTTCATGATTTCCTTACAATTTGATATCTCCTTTAGGGATTCTCTCATCTAGAGAATTCAATATCACAGAAGACATGGAATTTCGCAATTCTGACATCTTCTCTTCCATCTCTTTCCTATTTTCATCCAACTTATTTTTCATGTCATTCTTATTTTCATCCATCTTATTTTCCATTTCATCCATTTCATTTTTTATTTTATCTTCCAAATCAATTTTAAGGTATTCTTGAGAATTTGTTCAATCCACTGGTTTTAACATACAAACACTCACTTCATCAACTTGGTTTTTTAATTGGGTTAGTCTATTTTCAAAGCTTCATTTTCTTTGGAAGTCATGTTTGATTGTTTATGAGGAGTACTGGTATTATTTCATATAGAACCCTTTTCTATGTGAAAAAATAATAATTATTGTCTTTTTCCTATTTATCACAAAATTTATATCACCAAAAATAGATCTTCCAATAAAATTTTATGCCGATTGTAAGTTATGTACCTTTCAAACCCTTAATTTGGATTATGACTATATGGATGACCTTTGTCCTGATATATCTCTAAACTTTGAACCCTTCCAATTCTATGATTTTGGCCTCTAGTACTCTGATATGACTTCTTAAACTCCTAAAACTTTCACAGTCTAAACCTTCACTGATAAGAAATTATAGAAAAAATACCAAAATGTCTTATTTAAGACTAATTTTAGGATTAGTAAAAAATCCCAACCTCCACGAGATATATCTCACAAATTATAATGATTGAAAATACAAAAAAAAATTCACATGTAATTCTCTATGTATCCTCGAGACTTTGAAAATTTCAAAGTCAGAAACTTCACAGAAAAAAAAGTTACAACAAAAATTCCAAGATGACTCTATTAAAACCGATTTCAGGATTAGTCACAAGACTTGTCTTAAATGGAATTTATATCCAAAAGTATACCAGATCATAATGGAACATTTTTAATAGGATATGTCTCCTCTATTTCCAAAAATATTCATTATCTAAAACCTCCTAGAAAAAATGTTATAGTGAAAATCCCAAGATGACTCGTTTAAAACTGAATTCAGAATGATTGAAAAACCCTATATTCCATAGGATATATATACGAAATTGTAAATACCAAAAACATGAAATTTTTACCATAGGTACCTTGAGATGTATTATAAATAACATCCAAATTTTGCTGTTGAAGAAACCCAAAAAAAACGTTATAGTAAAAATGCCAAGGTGACTTGCTTGAAGAAGCAAAACCCTAGGATCGATGCTCTGATACCAAATGTTATGACACAATGCCTTAAAAATGATAAAAAGACAATGAATATATTCCACTCCTATGGGGAAACCTCCTTTTACAATATTTCCAATTCATAATACAATATCATATGAGATTAGATGTTCCTAAGACTAGGTATCCTTGGTATATAGGAGACAAAGGGTACAATTATAATGAAAGGGTGTAATGAAGGATTCTATCCTAAATACAAATATAACACTGGAGATGGAATAATTCAATATATATGACTTAATAAGGGGTTTATACATAACATGGGTATTTTTCTATGGCTTAAAAATATTTGACTTGATTGGAGGTCACAGTATGGAGAAGTTTATAATATTTTCATCGCAATAGAGATGAGTGGGAGCTAATTTTCCATTCTTTGAAGAAGAGAATTTCTCAAAACTTTATCTCTAGGAAGAATAATACAAAATAATGATATTTAGATAGATAAATCCTTGGGGAATATTTCCCCTTTCATCTTTGGCTGCAAGCTATAAAAGGTTTCCCCCATTGTCTTTTGTTGGACAATACAATTGATTTCCCATATAGTCTTTTGATGTGTAATCCAGAGGGTTTCCCATGGATTATTTTGTTATAGACTCCAAAGCATTCCCCCGTAGGCTCTACTTGGAAAGAATGCAAATTTTCCATGCTTTAATATTTTCATTGTAGGTGATGAAGGAACTGGTAAGACATAAATACAGTTTAAGTTTATTGTTGTCCATTTTAAGTTTCAATATCTTAGAATGACTATTATAAATATGATGAAATAGGGAAGACAATGTTGAAGCATCATCTTACTTTAGGAGTTTTAGGATAAATATGAGAATGATTATAATATTCATCACCTTAAATATTTTGTAATGTTGTTTATTGCATTAAATCATGTTTTGTTTAGAGGCTACTATTAAATTTCTATTCTCATGTGCATATTTGAATTTACACTATAGTTTCATATTCTAGTTTTTGGTATTTAGATTTGATTTAAATAGTGGTTGTCTTAGGTCTTGGAATAACATAATTGTCTTGGGATGTTTCTCTCAGAGTAAGAGATCATGTTGTGTTTATTAATGGAGTGTCATTTATTGCAAAATAGTTATTTTTTAGTAGACATTTGTGAGCTCAAATGGAAACATATCATTGTTTCTTTCATTAGTTTTTCCTTTGGTATCTTACTTGAAACCATCTTTCCTTGTTTATAACCATGTCAAGTGTAATCCAAATCATGGCCTTGAATTTTTCACAGTTTGCACGTTTTTGGGTACGACATGAAAATTCACACATCCAATACAACTTCCTAAATGTTCCTTAGATAGGTCCCTTCATGCCCTACTCCTTGCAAGTATCCCCTTTATTTCTTACTCTAATTTCCTTTTGTCAAATAACTATTGTTTGTTATAAAACATCTATTGAAAATATTTTTCTACCTTCATCCTTATCCACGCTAACCAATTTCTACTACAATGGCATCACATGGAAGCAATTAATACCAAAAGATATAGATAAAAAATAACCACAACCTCAATGTAGTTTGTAAGTGTATGGAGTGATACAAATTACCGATTAATAATAACTTGAAATGCTACCTCCATGCATCTATTGATGCATTGATTTTTTTTTCCTTCAAATGTACCGCCATAGAAAAAATTATTGAATAACTCTTTAGAATGTGTTATAGAACTGATAGTTCATAGAGATACAAGCATCATAACTACCTTGAGATTTTCATGGAAATTTCACAATTTACATTGATCCAAAGGCTTGGATACATTATTTCCTAATTTTGTTTTGGTACTCTTATTTTCATTTTATATCCTAAAAGAAAATTTTAATCATATACTGATTAATGTTATGCCATGTACACAACATATACCTATATCCCATCCAAGTGATTCAACTTTTTGACTCACTCTCGGATGATTTTACCATTGCAATTATCATTGTTATGTGGTCTCTTTTTTATACAGAATATTTGTCTTAGGACTAGCGAGTGATTAGTACCTTTAGGAAATTTTGATATCTTTCTTGGACATTATTAGTCCCTGTCGAAGGCGTAGAGGGACTATAGCGATCAATAATTCATTGACTTCATATTAATTTGTCCTTTGACTATAAATTTTTGCATAATCTCTATTGTTTGAACTAGAGAACTAAAAACATTATTTTTTATATAAAAAAAAAACTTATATGTCATCATCTCATTGGAGAATAGATTCAAAGTCTTATTGCCAGCTTCACTATTCACAATGTTTTAAATGTTAGCATATCCAAATTTTTTATCATCTATACTCTTTTTGAATTTTTATTATTTTTATTATTTAAATGTTTACATATAAAAAGTTTTGAGCATCAACACTCATTTTTAAGTACTTAAACAAGCCTGACACGATGCCTTATTTTTTAAATGTTTACATAGCATGAGGCCCTTAAACAATCCTGATATAATTAAATGTTTACTTAACATGCCTGACAACCTTAAATGTTTACTTAACAAACCTGTCACAATACATTTTCCTACAATTTTTGGATACAATCTTGTATGCAGTGAATTTGGGAAATATTTTTGTGCACCAGCATTACTCGTTCACCAGTTGTTTCTTTCTTGTTGGTTCGTTGGTTTTTTGGATGCTGCTTATTGTTGTTTTATTCAACTTTGAAAATTTTAGGTCCTGTAGTTGCAATTGGACCTCTTGGTTCTTTCTCACTAGTTTTTTGTTTGTTGCTTTCTCTTGTTTGCTTCATCTTTGAAAGGTTGAAGTCATGCACCTGCAGTTAGACCTGTTCTTGCACTTTACAGGGTTGAAATATTGCACCCTTGTTTGCTTCAAATTTGCAAGGTTGAGGTCCTGCATCCATAGTTGGACCTGCTGCTGCAGTTTGCAGGGTTGATATCATGAACCCGCAATTGGACCTGTGATTCTATCATTCACCATTCACGAGTAAGTTTCAGTACCATGGTTTCATTCCTATTTGTTGTTTGTTGTTTACTATTTATAGTTTGCAAGTAGGAATTTTCAATACTAGGAGGTGTTGAAAATCAAAATAAACATAAAAAAATCTAGAAATAATACCTTAGTGAAAATGCTCTTACAAAACATCCTTAAATGTGACTATTGGGATCAAAGAAACAAGAATGTATTGCTATCCTCAAAAAGTGTTGAATAAGAAATCTTGTCTCCTTTGCAAAATGTTCTTGTAGATGAAAACTGTAGCTAGGTATAGAAGGACTAAGTATGGTATGGAGTTAAGCAAGCTGCAAAAAAATTCGACAACATTGTCGGTCCTTACCCATCTTTATCAGTGACATATTTTAGTAGGTTATAAAAAAAAAAATGCAGGACCTACAATGTGAATACTAGGTGGACGATGAAGATAAAAGGGCAAGTTAAATCCTTAGTGGCCAATGGAGTTTGAACATTGATTTCTTTGTATATTATGGGGTGGGGATCAATAGACTTGTGAGAAACAAGATGTGTAATCATAGGATTATGGAGATTATCAATAGGTTCGGGAAAATCAAGGGATCCTGGAGAATTAGGCTAAGGGTCCACAGGTTTTAACTAGTACAATACTATTCAATGCCTCTTAAAACAATTGACATGAATTTTTGTTGCATAGATCATACCTTACATCTTCACATACTCGGCGTTGGGATGGTGTTGGTTTAACCTCTTGTGCAGACATTACAACCCGCTTTTTCAATTGAGGGATGGTACTAAATCACCCTCTTGTGCATTCGTTGCAAGCCATTATGTTCACTGCCTATGTTTAACAAAGGGGTAGAGTGTAGGCATAAAGGGTAGAAAAATGATTCCATATCGGAGCCCAGTGCAAAGGTGTAAAGGTAGATGGCAGTGCATAAGGTAATGAAGAGCTTAGGACGGTGAAAAATGGCTTCTATACGTGGGCAGATTTGAGGACCTTATCTCTTGCGTAGATGGTTATTATTTGCGTGGATGAGACATGATTAACCACATGTCACAGTTTGTAGCATGGTGGACACTTGGCACTGCCGAGCTTTGGTTATTGTTTCTGTTTGATTAAATTAGTCTAGCTAGTTGTCTTTCGGAGTCCCACATGTACAGTGGCCAACTTTCTTTTGTTGTATGTGTTCGTACTACTCCAACCCATAATACTTTGAGAGTTGTACAAATTTTGCAATCAGAAACTACGAAAGTGTCGAATAGCCGAAGTCCCGAAGTCCTTGATAAGGATGGTTAAATTAATCTTGGGTTAATTAAAAGTAGGCACGAGTTAATGACTTTGGGATAAATTCACTCCAGGATACTTTCGCGCTTCAAATTTACAAAAATCTCGAGGTCCCGAATTGGCGACATGTCTAAGTATGGTTAGAATAATTCCAGAATTTGGCAGAATGACAAATATAAATCAATCTAGAAATAATAACTCAGTGAAAATGCTCTTACAGAACATCCTTAAATGTGACTAATGAGATCAGAGAAACAAGAATGTATTACTATCCCTAAAACGTTTTGAACAAGAAAGCTTGTCGCCTTTGCAAAATGTTCTTGTAGAAGAAAATTGCAGCTAGGCATAGAAGGGCTAGGTATGGTGCAAAGTTAAGAAAGATTCAAGAAAATTTGACATGATTGTCGGTCCTTATCCATCTTTATGAGTGACATATTTCAATAAGTTATAAAAAAAAAGTTGGAGGACCTGAAATGCAAATCTTGGGTGGAGGATGAACATAAAACACAAAAAGACCGAAGTCCAAACATTAGTTCTTGTTTCTCCTTTATTGGAAAATTAAATTCCTAGTGGGAAGTGGAGTTTGAACACTGTTTTCTTTGTAGATTATGGGGATTATCAATAGGTTTAGAAAAATCAAGGGATCCTGGAGGATTAGGCTAAGGTTCCACAAGTTTTAATCAGTACAATGCTATTCAATACTTCTTAAAACAATTGACATGATTTTTTTGTTGCATAGATCATACCTTACATCTTCACATACTTGGCATTGGGATGGTGCTGGTTTACCATCTTGTGAAAACATTTCAAGTCGTTCTGCCAACTAAGGATGGTACTAAATCACCCTCTTGTGCAACCATTGCAAGGCATTTTGTTCACTGTCTGTTTTTACCAAAGGGATAAATTGTAGGCGTAAAGGGTAAAAAAATGATTCCATATCGGAGCCCAGTGACAAAGGTGTAAACACATATGGCAGTGCGTAAGGTAACGAAGATATTAGGAATGTGACAAATGGCTTGTATACGTGGTCAGATTTAAGGACCTTATCTCTTCCATAGATAGTTATTATTTGCGTAGATGAGACATGGTTAACCACATGTCAGGGTTTGCAGTGTGGTGGACACTTGGCACCGATGGGCTTTGGTTATTGTTTTTGTTTGATTTAATTAGTCTAGATAATTGTCTTTCGGGGTCTCACATGGATGGTGGCCAGCTTGCAATTATTGCATGTGTCTGTACTACTCTGGGCCCATACTGCTCCGGGGGTTGTACAAGTTATTCATTCAGAAACTTGGGAAGTTCCCAATAGTTGAAGTCTCGAAGTCCTTTATAATGATGGTTAAAGTAATATCGGGTTAGTTAACAATAGGCGTGATTTAATGGATCTGAGAGAAAGTACTTCGAGAGACTTTCACACTTCACATTTAAAAACTACTGAAGTCGCGAATTTGCACCATGTCTAAGTATGGTTAGAAGAATTCCAAAATTTGGCAGAATGTTGAAACTTTAATAGGGGCGCTAAAGTAGCAGGGTCACCCAGATCTCGATTTGCAAAAGTGATTGACATCTTAGATTCATTTTGGAAATAAGAGGCACTTGAACGTTAATCTCCTTGTTGTCTACACATTTAGTTATCTCTAGTGGCCAAAAACAACCCTCAGGAATGTCAATGCTCGATACAGAACCCACCTCTATCACAACCATACTGACATACAAAAAAGAAAATGGGATGTTCTCCTCATATTTATGTTCCTGAAACCATACATTTAGTACATTTTCTAGGTTGTCCCCTTCCAATCACATATGCCCACTTTCATGTCCTGGACATCATACCATATCTCTTTGGAAAATGGCAGTGCATAGGGATTTTTTAGATGAATTCAAATTTTTCATTGTGGAGCAAGCATCTATGAGGACATTGCCATCCCTTCTTTGCATATTATGATAGGGTAAGATTTTATTCTCTGAGGAAAACCACATATAGTTGTTAGTTTTATGCTGGAATTTGGGTCTTCCAAAGCATCTTCCATCACCATTTCCACACATTTGGACCTCGTCTTGTAGAAATGATTCTTTGTAACCTGAATGGATAATTCATTGATCTGTCTCAGGATGAGTGCCCTAGTGCCCAATCTTAGAATATATTCTTCATCTTGTAATATAATTGAAACATCTTAGAATATCTTCTTCATCTTGTAAGATAATTGAAACCTTGAGAAGTTGTGCTATGTGTTGGTTCCATTATTGTGGTAAAAGTCAATGAATGCCTAATTCTTCCCGTTTTGTTTATCCCACAGATCATCTATGTGAGTGTTATGAGTGGGAGGCATCAACAATTCGTTTCAACTCTGTTTAGTGTTGATTTTTGAAGAGTGAGGATGAAATTAAATGATGAATATGATTGCAAAGTTATATACAATGACTACCGAAATTCTTATAAGATGCACAACTAAAATAAGTTCAAAAATTATATGTCTTAAATACTTAGTCTTTGTACTGAGCAAATTTACACTATTGTTTTATTTGCATTATCTATTTTATATGGTTGAGCACTAACTATAGCTTTGTTTTTTTGTCATATGCTATAGAAACCACAAAGTACTAAATTTGAAACGAAAAAGGTTGAAGGATACATAACATAATTGGTATGCAGTTCCGAACTTATAGTTATATTTTTTTGTTATTTGCATATTATCTAAAAATAGCTAAGAAACATCTTGAAAATCAAAAATTAAAATATGGAGAAAGTAATAGATGTTGAGTGCTATCAAATAGATATAGACTCCATTGTACATGAAAACATCGACCAGGTATTGCATAACAATGCCCTTTTCAGATTAGATGCATTCTCATATACCGTGGGAGATTGCCTCTTCGATGCATTTCAAGATCTATTGCACTTTCGTTATTCCTCGACTGAGTTGCGCAATGGATTGATAGATCATTTCTTAGCCTTTTTAGAAAATGGTAATGTTGAGGCATTAGAGTTGTATCAATATGAATTGGCATCTAATTTTATTTTCCAATTGCATGGAATACATGATGCCAGTATGTATCTTTCAAAGATGTGATTGTCTGCATCTGCGACTCTGCCTCCACATGAGAGAGGAATTTGGGGAGATACATTTTGTATATGGTGGCTAGCCAAGTGGTCGAATATATCAATTGGAATTTATTCATTAACAAGAAAAAGAAGATATCTACTATTGAATAAAACTTCATCTAGAGATCCATATTTCATCTTGTTCCATGATGGCAATCCTCTAAGTGGTCATTATGAACCACTACTCTATAAAACATTATCCAGATGCAATCTTGGAGGATTTGATATTTACTTGTCCCTCACCTGAAAGGACCTGCAATTGCATTGGAAATGAATTATGCATCATATACACTCTCATGGATTTCACATAGCAACAACTATTACATCTACTTGTGGAGATAATATGTTCAATGAAATTTTCTATTTGATAGCAACAGAGTTTGATGTGCACTCACTGCGCCTTTACACTATGAAATCCTTTTGTAATGCAATTATAGGTGGCATTCAACAGAAATTTAAATTCTTGCATCAACACCTTCTACCATATCTCATAGAACGTATGCCGACAATTGGAAGTTGGCAACAATACCTTGTAAACATGGCAATTCCATATGAAAAAGGAAATATAGAGGGTGGTGCATTTTGTTTACAATCGATATCTATCATATTCAAAGTAAATATCCAGTTCTGGTCAACCCTTTCAGACGATACTTCCCATTTCTACTTTATTGATTCAAACTACAATCGAACAATTGGCATCATATCGTCGAAAAAAGATACGCCACACATCCATTATCAACCTTTGATAAGAAATACTTCAAGTTCAAGATCCATTGTCCATGCTACCCAAACCACATCGAATCTACATAAGCATTGCATATTGTCTACTCAGGATGAAAATCATCCCAATTGTCATAAGGTCATAGAGAGATTAAACAAAAAAAATAGACTAACTTATCACAACTTGAAAAAGGTCATACGTGAAAGAAATAAATGCATTGGTGCACTTCCTTCTAGACCTCTGAGTTGTATGACCGATCATCATGAGGTGAAAGGGAGCTCGACCAAGAAATATAAACTCACATATCACAACCTAAAAAAAGTTGTGTGTGCACAACACGAGCGCATTTACACACTTTCTGCTGAACACAAACATCACATGTCCAATGACAAAGAACATCACCATTTGCACCATCGAGATGGTGAGGAGGCAATGCTCGTAACAAATATCAATTCCACCTTCAACATGGATTGTCAACAAGTGAAAATAGTTTCGAGTGGCAACCATAAGTTAACCTACCACATGTTGAAAAAATAGATACGTGAGAGAAACAGGTGCAACTACATATCCCACAATGCTCATGATACTGACCGAGAGGGGAAAATCACATATCGTAAACTAGAGCCAACACTATGCAATGCTAGCATTGAAAACCAACAAACACTTGCTACACATCCCTGTCTAGGAAAGAGAGATGAAAAGTAGATCTATATGAAACAAATTAAATACACTCCTTCCATTTCATGTGTTATTTGTGAAGAATTGAATTTTGCAAAAAAAACTAAGTCTTTCACCCTTGAATTGCAAAAAGAATACATTAGCTTGACACTAAATGATAGAACATTTTCCACTAGAAAAAAATTTCTTCCATGCAAACGATCACTTGAAAATGGAAAATTTTCACAATTTGCAACACCTGACCAAATAAGATGTAACACACCACTACCAGATGTAAGTACACCTACTGATCCGGATTATTTTCGACACAAAATGAGAGTGGAGATACAATAAAGAAATGCACAGAGTTATCGCAGATATTCAATAATATAACAGAAATTTATCAGAGATGCAACCATAAACACAAATATACAGTAATACATGATTTCTATTAATGAAATAAATGTACAGAGACTGTAAAAATATAGAGTGAAAGACTCGCTAGAATGGTGGCAGCTTATCTCTGAGAAGAGATGTGATGGCTACTTGCATTCACAAGAAGATGATTAAAATGAGGATTTGAAGGAATTTTTACAATAAACAAGAATGCCAAAAACCCTAGACATCCAAAAACCTAACTCTAGGAGATGAAGCGCCAAAAGTCATGTGGGCCCTGTTTGGGTAAGTTAGTACATTAACTTCTTTTGGTCGTAACTTTTGCATACGATCTCCATTTTAGATGTATGATAGCCCGTTGGAAAGGTATCGTCGAGGAGATTTGTTTTAGGGAATCAATCATGCCTTCGGATATCATTGAGAAGCTCTATCCCAAAAAACCTTCATTTAGGCCCTCAAAATGGCTCCGGAAGTAAAAACTGCTAAAAATAGTAAATTGCCAAAATTGCCAGAAAACTGTTTTGAGCTAGTTGGGAAAGGTGGGTGGCCACCGATATCCACCTGGATCACTTACATAACTTGAAGAGATACTTGTGTCTTTACAAATTGCATTTGCACAAATTAGACCCTGGTGCTATAAACAATCCCAAATGAGATTCACAGGATCAATTATTAACGTTCATGCCCTGATGGATTACTAAGAGGGGGGGTGAATCAATAATAGCGTAATTATAATATTTTTTCGTCAAATGTTATATCAATGTAGAATTATTATCCAATAATGAGCAGTAATAAATAAACAATCACACACATACACAGTACACCAGTGTTTTACGTGGAAACCCAAATCGAGAGAAAACCACAGAATGATTCTTCTTATATGTCTTGAAGAATTACATTCATTGGAAGCACCAACTTCCTTTTTTTTCCAGCTGCAACTAGAAGGAGGCTCCAACCCCCTAGTTTCTCAGGCTATAACCTGAGGGAAGCTCCAACTCCCCAAATCTCTGGCTACAACCAGAAGGAGGCTACAACCCCCAATGTTCTCTGGATACAACTGCAAGGTGGCTCCAACCACCTGTACTTGCCCCATACTTCCACCCTAAAGTAGAAGTAGAATCATGGAACCACTGTCACACTATCACTGTGATATATACCATTGTAAACGTGTACCAATAAATCTGAACCATGCATCAACCATGCATCAACTTGTACCTTAACCTATAATCAACCTGTACCATAAACAAGTGCATCAACCATGCACCAACCTATAATCAACCTGTACCATAAAAAAGTGCATCAACCATGCACCAACCTGTAATCAACATGTACCATAAACAAGTGCATCAACCATGCACCAACTTGTAATCAACCTATACCATAAACAAGTGCATCCAACCATGTACCAGGTATGTTCCAATCATGTGTCAACTACTCATCAACTATGACTCATCAATATGTACCAACATCATCAACTATACACCTCATGTATGTGCCAACTCATCAACTACTTATCTCAACCTTGTACTCAACATGTGCCACAACCAAAATCCATCATCAATTTTATCATCCAAATATGCTTTGTAGATCTATAATAGACCTGGTGTATATGATCAAATTCCTGCAAACCTTCCTTAACTTTAAAAACAAGAGACTAGCATTTTCATCAAACTTTTCTTTAGTCTCACATGCCTAGTTTTGGATTAGTCAACAACTCTAACTTGAAGTAATCATAAATTTGAACCTATAATGTATAAATATCTGAAACTAATACACAATGTTCTTCAGTGTGTTTGAATCTGGCTTATTCTAGAGAGCCTTACCTTGCTGAATTCTAGCTTATTCTAGAGAGCGACCTTGTAGAGTCTGCTCCACACAAAATATTTGATGAATTGATCTGAAACTGTTACACAACATACATGAGACTGTACCCTAACCAACACATTTTGTCTCACTAAATTTGGATCTGTTATGAATATGTTATGAAGTTTTTACCCAAAACACCTAATTTTGACTAGTTTCGGGACTGGCCACAAACCCTATTTTCCACGGAGTGTAACTCCCAAAATACAATGAACCACAAGCTAAATTTGTTATCACAGATACTTGGATAAGTTTTCTAACTTGCATAGAAATTGCAGGATATGAATCATTATAGAAAACAAGTTATAGCGAAAATGGTGAGATGACCTGTAAATAACATACCTTAGAAAGCACCATCAAAAGAATTTATCCTTCCTTGCATTTCGGCCTTCTTTTCTTCACTTTCCTCATAATTTCGGCTTAGATATCCTTGGTTACCTGAGACACATATAGATATTCAATATGCTCAAGTTTGATTCAAATGAGAGATCCTTGCCTCTTATTTATACTCTCCA
>ML800265.1:29054-42981 GCA_009831015.1 Picea engelmannii | reverse complement strand
CACATTTGACTCACACTTAAAAGATTATGTTTCATATCTTCTACTAGTAGAACATTTTCTGCCTTTTCATTCTTGTTCCCAATTCGGACTGTGCATTTTCCAATGATTTTGGATGAATCATGATTTCCAAAGGAGTTTGATCCGTCTCTTTCCTCTCATAATGTAAGAAACTTGTCTCTATCACCTATCATGTGTTTTGAACATCCACTGTCAACATACCAACCACGTTTCTTCTGTTTATCTTGTAGAGCAACTGTGCATTCTTCATTGTTATACTGACATTTCTTTCTTATCCATGTCATTTTCTAAGGTTCTTGTTTGTGACTTTGTTGAGGTTCTTTAGGAGGGACTGTCATTCTGCAAGTTTTCGCCATGTGTCCAAAATTGTTACATTTGTGACATTCCACTTCAGTGCTCAAGGATTCAAACCTGTTGTAACTTCTTCTTTTTGTTTCACTAGGTCTTCTTGAATAACCCCTTTGTGTATGGCTCTCAAAGTAGTTATTGTTCATGTTGTTAGCTCTGCAATTTACAACTTTATGTCCAAAATTATTACAAGCATAATATAAACCAAAAAAAATAGTTTGATACCTGGTATTTGAAGATCTTATGAAATGAGGTGCTCTTATGAATCCTTCTTCTTCTTGAGGCCTGTCTATCTATTGTTGATTCTGAAATCTGAATCTTCTCAGTGGAGGAGTGTCCCTGTAATCTTCCGTGTATATATTTTTATCCTCTTTGATTGTTTCTGCATAACTTTTTGGATTTGTTTCTTGCTCTATTTTTTTGGAGCTTGATCCCTTTTCTATTTGATTGTATCCAAGTCCGTACTTGTCAAGATAAGATTTTTGACTACTTATAATGTCATCCATAACTTTTGAGCTATTCTGCATATTTTTCTTTTGAATATCCTTTCTTAGTGTGACAATCTCTGTTTCCAGGTTTCCAATGATCCCGTCCTTTCCTTCTAGATGTTCTTTGAGTGATTCTTCAATTTTTTTATCTTCTTCTATTTGAACCTTCAATTTTGTGATCATTTGTTCTAGTTCTTGAGTGTCTTTTTTCTTATCTAGTTTTTCTTGTAGTTTCTTGTTTTTCTTATTTTCTCTTTTGATAACTTCTATGGCACTCATTAATTCTTCTCAGAAGTCAATTTCTACCTCTTCAATTTCTTCTTCATATGATTCTTCATATTATTCTTCGAAGTCTTCTTTATCAGAGTCTTCTACTGCCATGAATAGAGCTCTCCCTATTTCACTGTCACTGACTTCATCTTCATCTGATGATGAGATGTCTTCTTTGGTGCAAATTTTTTTCTTGAAAAATTTCTTTGTAGTTCTTTTACCTTTATATGTTTGTCTGCCTTTCGAGTAACCTTCATCATTTATCTTTTTCTTATGAGTACATTTTTTAGCAAAATGACCAATACCATCACAATTAAAACAAATTAAAGGAAGCTTACCTCTGTACCTACTGTTGGTTCCCTTGTTCAATCTTTTGACGAAGTTGGCCATTTCTTCATCATCTTCTGAGACGTCATTGCTGCTGCTATATTCTTCTTGTTCCTTTTTCTTTTTCTTTGATCTTTTGGATACTTTGAAGGTGCTTCTTTTACATCTAGATTTTCCTGTTCAGTTCTCATCTCATATGCAGTGAAGATTCCATGCAGTTCGTCCATGCTTATTGAGTTTAGATTCGATCTTTCTTCTAGTGTTGATATCTTAGGGTTGAATCTCATAGGAAGAGTTCTTAGTACCTTTTGAACAATTATAGATTCTTCGATTTCTTCTCCCAATCCTATGATTGCATTCACTGTTTCATTGAATTGTAAGAAGTAGGCTGCAATATCTTCATCTTCCTTCATTTTTAGTTGTTCGAACTGACCTCTGTAAGTTTGAATCTTTTCTTCTTTGACTTTTGAATCTCCTTCATAAATATTTTGAATCTTGTCCCAAATCTCTTTAGCAGATTTATAGTGTGCAACTTTGGTGAATACCGTATCACTGAGACCATTCAAAAGTGCATTTATGGCTTTGGAATTATTCTCACCGAGTTTCACTGCTTTTTCATTTGTTGGTGGAACTACTGGTGTTGTGTATCCATCTACAAATGATTTCCAAACTTGAAATCCCTGTACCTGTATATATGTCTTCATCCTTATGCTCCAAAAAACATACTTTTGTCCATCAAACTATGGTATTCCATTTTTATACGAGTTGGTACTCTCCATGATCTACCTTTCAGTGGTTAAACTGATTTCTGAAGGAACCTGCTCTGATACCAATTGTTGGATTACTGAGAGGGGGGGTGAATCAGTAATAACGTAATTATAATATTTTTTCTTCAAATGTTATATCAATGTAGAATTATTATCCAATAATGAGCAGTAATAAATAGACAATCACACACATACACAGTACACCAGTGTTTTACATGGAAACCCAAATCGGGAGAAAACCATGAAATGATTTTTCTTATATGTCTTGAAGAATTACATTCATTGGAAGCACCAACTTCCTTTGTTTTCCAGCTGCAACTGGAAGGAGGCTCCAACCCCCTAGTTTCTCAGGGTATAATCTGAGGGAATCTCCAACTCCCCAAATCTCTAGCTACAACCAGAAGGAGGCTACAACCCCCAATGTTCTCCGGCTACAACCACTTGTCCTTGCCCCGTCCTGCCACCCTAAAGTAGAAGTAGAATGATGGAACCACTGTCACACTATCATTGTGAGATATAACATTGTAAACATGTACCAATAAATCTGAACCATGCATCAACCATGCATCAACCTGTACCTCAACCTCTAATCAACCTGTACCATAAAAAAATGCATCAACCATGCACCAACTTGTAATCAGCCTGTACCATAAACAAGTGCATCAACCATGCACCAACCTGTAATCAACCTGTACCATAAACAAGTGCATCCAACAATGTACCAGGTATGTTCCAATCATGTGTCAACTACTCATTAACTATGACTCATCAATATGTACCAACATCATCAACTATACACCTCATGTATGTGTCAACTCATCAACTACTTGTCTCAACCATGTACTCAACATGTGCCACAACCAAAATCCCTCATCAATTTTATCATCCAAATATGATTTGTATCTCTGTAATAGACCTAGTGTATATGATCACATTCCTGCAAACCTTCCTTAACTTTAAAAATAAGAGACTAGCATTTTCATCAAACTTTTCTTTAGTCCCACATGCCTAGTTTTGGATTAGTCAACAACCCTAACTTGAAGTAATCATAACTTTGAACTTGTAATGTATAAAGATCAGAAAATGATACACAATGTTCTTCAGTATTTTTAATGCAATTCCTCCAAGTGTCACTACTTGGAACCTCTCAGAAAAGGAGTTATAGCAAAAATGGCATACCTTGCTGAATTTTGGCTTATTCTAGAGAGTGACCTTGTAGAGTGTTCCCTGCACAAAATATTTCATGAATTGTTCTGAAAATGATACACAGAATACTAGAGACTGTACCCTAACCAAAAAATTTGGTCTCACTGAATTTGTATCTGTTAGGAAGAACTTATGACGTTTTTACCTGAAACACCTGATTTTGACTAGTTTCAGGACTAGCCGCAAACCCTATTTTCCATGGAGTGTAACTCCCAAAATACAACGACCCACAAGCTGAATTTTTTACCATAGATACTTGGATATGTTTTCTCACTTTCATAGAAATTTCAGGATCTGAATCATTATAGAAAAAAATTTATAGTGAAAATGGTGAGATGACCTGTAAATAACATACCTTAGAAAGCACCATCAAAAGAATTTATCCTTCCTTGCATTTCGGCCTTCTTTTCTTCACTTTCCTCAGAATTTCGGCTTAGATATCCTTGGTTACATGAGACACATATAGATATTCAATATGCTCAAGTGTGATTCAAATGAGAGAGCCTTGTCTCTTATTTATACTCTCCAAGTAGCTTCCTTAAAAACATCTTCTAGGTCACTTGGCCCACTTTCTTTATTTTAGGGTTGGGTCCACTTCTAATTTCTCCATTAAATCTATTATTGAAATAATTTATTTTGTATTCACTTTGAATTATAATACACTCATCACTTCACTTTATTATTTACCTTTTAAAGTCTCTTAAACCACTTTGATTACTTTGACCTTTTGGGGTTTCTAGATGACATATGAGGGTCCTCCAACTTCGTAAGGCCATAACTCTCAAACTGTAAGGAGTTATGTGACGTTCTACATACCACTAGAAATGGAATGACATGTACTATCCATATAGAATATTATTATTGGAAAATATGTCATAACACATACTGTTACCCATCAAACAAACTTGGGTCCATTACCCAAACCTGGGGTCTCCAACTTCTGATGGCCATAACTCTCTAACCGTGAGGAATTATGTGACATTCCACATACCACCGGAAATGATATGACAAGCACTATCCATATAGTATATTTTCCTTGACAAATTCACTTTCCTTCATCTCATTATTCCACAATTAAGCATGGGTTCTCTTACTCCACAAAGCGTCTTCCCGTGAGGGCTTTCACCATAAGGGGACCACTTTGGAGTTCATCCATATTTACTTCTTATCAACCATGAAAAAAAATAATGAGTCATATTTACATCAAACACTATTGGGTCCATTACCCAAACCTTTGTGCTACGGGTATTTCTTCAAGGGTTGACATCAATGAGAACCAACCTTAATCAACATGCCCAACTAGATGTTGTGCAAAAATCCCTTCCACAATTCATGAGAGAAACATTGAAAATTGTTGTAGGTCTCAAAAGACGTTTGAAGTACAAGAATGCATACTAGACAGGTAGAGTGTGTGTGCACATTTTCATGAAAGCATTAAAAGAATTGTGTTCGAGGGCCCTGTACAAAACACAAAACGTTTTTATAAATGATAAGTGAAACCATGTTCTTGAACAAGGAAACAACAAATCTGCACAAACTTTTGACACTACTAGTGAATTTGATACAAGCGATGAATTAGAGAATGACAGACCTGTTGAAACATTGATACATGGATTCACTGACTCACAACGCATAATGACTTGCAAGACGATATTGTCGAAATTGCACCTACTGAAGGGAAACGTCCACTTGGAATATTCAAGGATAAATTTGTTGAGGAAATGAACTTCCCAACACTGTTCTATGGAAATCCACATGCCAATGACATCACAGAATGATTCAGCTACCAAAAAATAGTTCGATGGGAACTGCTACATTCAAGCAGTGACTTCTCCTATCACATAGAAAATTTGTTTTTCAAAACAATGTGCATAATAATTGATAAAGTTCTATCTGGCATGTGGGTATGAATAAGAAAAGGCCATCTATGAGGAAGAAATTTATTGGCCAGAGATGTCAAGTACAAAGAAAACCTAGAAAAATTCCTAAAATTTGATATTGGATACATAGATTTCAAAAACATTCGCATCTCTTCTGACTACTTGCAACAAAACAAGAAACTTATATTTGCAATGATCCGACAATTGGGACCCCAAAAATTTTTCATTACATTTATAGGTGAAGAGAATCACTGAGGTTCTTTGGTGACTACGATGTCTGCATTATATAGGAACATGAAAAGGAAAAAACAAATTGATACATTGGAAAATGATGACATTGACTACCTCATAAGAAAAGACCTGGTGACATGTACTCATTCCTATAGACATAAAGTAAATGCTTTGAGTCAATTGATATGTCATGATGAAATGTTCTTCAGAAAAATATTAGACTACTATTTTTTGACTGAGTTCCAAAATAGAGGGTGTGAGCATGACCATGCACTATTATGGATAGAGGGTGCACCGGTCTATGGAAATGAAAACAACTCACAAATCAAGAAGATTCCGAACAAATACATAACATGCAACATAGACCATTTGGATCCAGAACTTGCCAAAGTTCATAGACATTATCATACAAGAAGCTGTAAAAAATGAAAGAATTCACATTGCAAATACAACTTCCCTGTGCCACCAATGAGAACAACAAGAATCATAGAACCAATTAGTTTAGAGGACAATGTTCTCATTGAGAAATCAAAATATTTTTTCTCATTTCTAGAACAACGAGACTTCCATGACTTAATGAGCTTCAAAGTCTTCTTGGAAGAACTAAATCTAAAAAAATATGAGTACATCTAAGTGATACAATCTACACTTAAACAACCAACAATTTTCCTTAAACGAAAACTTTCACATATTTGGAACAACGGTTTCTCCAAGGACATGCCAATTATGTTGAATGAAAATACAGATGCACAGTATGTCCTCAATGCATATGCTGCAACATTATATTGTACCTCGTACATGAAAAAGGTTGACAAATATATGACAAGTGCATTCAGAAGAATACGCAGAGAACATGAAAAAGGTCAAATTGATGCTATGCAAATCATATGTACACTTGTAAATACATTACTTAATCTTCAACAAATGTATGCTCAACAAGCAGCCCACATTGCACTTTCTCTGCCTCTGAACTGTAGTTCAAGGAAATGTGTCTTCATAAACACATATCCACTTGACACATGTACATTTGTGCTTAAACCACCATCTTGTACTCTATTATTGATTACTACCTCCAACATCCACCTGCTATTAATAATATCTACCTTGTAGAGTTCGTATCACATTACAAAAAAATGGCACACCCATATCAAAAAGAAAAAAACCAAATGTAATACACTTTGTTAAATACAACAAACACATCGACTATGAATACTTCTGTAGAGAAACACTATTGTTGTACGTTCAATTTGATCAAAATGAAAACACATTAAAACATAACTTCCCTACATGGGGAGCTACATATTTTTCTTATGAGACTACAGTACAAACCAATGATGCTAGATTTACATACAATGTCAACCCAACATGGGGTGATTTAGAAAGTGCACTTGATGAACTAGAAAACCATGACAATGTTGATGAGACATTAACAAATCATAAAACTACTAGAACTCTCTATGAGTCTTATGACTTGCAAGAATGTTTTCCTTGTCCTCGAGCAACCGCCATTGAAAAACGTATCAATCTTGGTTTTCAAGTCACAAAAAATACTTTCTTTATCAAAAATGACGAATACTAGAGAGTTAGACGATTTTTGAATCGAGAACAACAAGCAATCCTAAAGGACATTGCAATGAAAAAATGCTTAAACATGCACACTAATGTGCACTTGTTCCTTACAGGTGGGGCAGGAACATGCAAGACATTCACAACCAAAGCACTATTCCAAATGCTTATACAAATATATGATTCAAACAGTTTGACTGGCCCTATGAAACCAAAGGGACTAATAGTTGCATATACATGAAAAGTTGCATATAATGCAGGTGGAACAATAGTCCACTCTGCATTTTTAATGCCTTTTAACAAGTCACATTTTCTTCCACTCAACAAGGAAATGTTAGATACCTTGTCTAAGCTTCATGATGAACTACAACTTGTCTTCATATATGAGGTATCTTTGATTGGAAGTCACTTCTTATATTCCATTGACAATCGACTGAGAAACATAAAACATGTGCACACCAAATACTTTGGGGACATGGACATGATATTTTTTAGGGATCTTTACCAGGTGTTACCCATACAATATTCTCTGATATTTGAACAACCTACGGTCAATATGAAAACAGTCAAGCATGAATTTTGGAAAGACAACATAAAATTATTTGAATTACATACTACAATGCACCAGACAAATGAAACATTGATTGCAATTCTGAATAGAATGCAGAAAAACAGCCAAACATGTGATTACTTAACATATATCAATTCAAGGTGCATGCGACCTGCACCAATAGACCCAACCTTCCCTTACAAATTTACATGTTCTACAAGAATAATTATGTTGCAATGCATAACAAGTACATGCTATCACTCATGCCTGGCAATGATATCATCATCAAATTATTCAATTGACCTTGAAAAAGACAACCATGGTGTTATCACTAAAAAATTGTCTGCAACATTGCACACAATGGTTCAAGAAAAACATCAATGCCAGCAGCAATTATTCCACCTACAACACCAAAATCCATCAAACATAAAAAAAACTATATACTTGGGTCAAAAATCAAAGTGTGTAGATTCACCAAAGGAAACACAAGCACAGAGCGCATAATGTGTAGGCTAACACATGCATCATCGCACATTGTGTGCAAAATGCACGACTGTCTACGAGAAAAGTCATGCACTTATATGAAAAACACATTTATGGATATTGTCAACCCCTCAACCACTTCTATTTTGACCCCCAACACAATTTGGCACTCATATCTAAGAGAAATCTAGCTTGGAGGTTGGTCAAGGGATAGAGGGTGCCCTAAAAGGCCCCTTGTTCACACTATGAACCAATTATATCTTGCCATGAATGGATTCTATAAATGCATGCCATGGGTGTGCTAAGAAAATAAAAACTTCAAGGTATTGTTATGCTACAAGTATTCTTCTTTGAGAATCCTCTTGAGGGAATAGGCATTTTATTTCTTCACGATTTGTCATTTCTTCCATTGTATGCAGAGAAGAGCTCTCAATTAGGGAACTCAAGAGCCCTCCCAAGGAGGAAGAGGGGACTCATAAGTCCCTACCTTTCTCTATGATGTTTAGCTTATCAATATATTGATCCATTTGTAGCTATATATTGTTCATTTCTTTTCTTGTATGGTTCTAAGTTCTTCAAGCTTCTCTAACATTTATTTCTTAGTTTTTAGGTTTTTTTTTTTTCCATGTGTATTTGGTTTATATAACCAACTAACAAACTTGTATCTTATTTAGTAGTCTTAACTAAACATGGAAGTGTTGTGTTTTTGCTCACCCAAGTGACAAAACCAACACAACATATTGGCGACCATACTGGGGATCGATATCAAATTCCTCCCTATTTAGGTCTTCAGAGAACTTCATTTTGATTGTTTTGACATGCAGGTACCAAAATCATCCTAGCCCAACCTTCTAAAGTCAAAATTTAGAGTTGAGGAATGATCATTTAACTTGGAAATTTCCTCCCCAACGCGTGACAAGAAGTGCGTGGATTTCAAGGCCCACAGACGCGCACTCTGTGCACTGTGCGCGAAACAGGCTTCATTACTCTGTGCATTGTGCACCCTTTGCGCATCTATCAGAACTGTAACCCGTGCATACGTATTGTTTCTTCAAACTGTAAAGGTTTTTATGAATGGTTTGAGGCCCCCTAGCCTTCAGATTTTTATTTTCCTGCACTTTGTAAGGCAACTACACTCCACTTAGATTCCTTTCTCATAATAAAGGTTAGCTAACATAAGCAAATAGGGGTAAAAAAGAATCACTATTCTTCTCTTTTTCTTTGTTTCCACATGGATGGCTTGTTTGGATTTTAAAATTTTAAGTTGAAGTTATTGCGTTTCATACACAATCACTTAACTTGGAACTAGAAGTTAATTTTAACCCTCAATTATGCTCTTCCCCCACACCCTAGTGTGATCTCAGGAACTAGAAAGGTGGTTGAAAGGACATTTCATTTCCCTTAACAAAATCATTTAGGAGAGGAAAAATCCCCCCTATGGCTCCTCTTAGTTTTTGGACATCATATTAAAGCTTTGTAAGGGTCCATACATGCCCACATGTTTGCAATCTTAGGATAGTTTCTAAAAAGATTTCTTAGTTTAGATCACAATCTATGGAAGTTTAAAGATCAAGTAATAGACCCATACATGCCCACATGTCTACAATTCTAGGGTAGTTTCAAAATCTTTCTTAGTATAGGCAACATTTTAGAGAGTTTAGAGGATTTGTAAGGACCCATATATCCACATTGCTAGTTCTTTAGGGATTTAAATATTCTGCAACGTTGTACCAAAGACACATAGTAAGCTACTAGGTAAAAAGATTTGTAAGGACCATGGGAAGTCCACATGTTGCAATCTCACACTTATATTATTAGAAAACTTTGCACACTTTTCTCTTTCTTTCACATAAAGCCACTCCTCACACACATAATTTCTATTAGAATAGTGGAGGTTGAAGTAGGATTTCTCCAAAGGAATTTCGAAAGATCCGACTACTTATTTGGAAATTATCCACACCAATTAATTCAAATGAGGTTGGTCCATGACCCTAATATCTCAACCCACCACATCTGAAAATTTTCTAACAACGCACTAAATTTTCCTCCACAAGAGGTGCCAAAATATTTTTTTTAGCTTAAGTAGGATCTCGGGGGTAGGCATCCAAATAACCCCCCATTATCAAGTTCTCACATTTTCAAAAGATAGAACTTGAGAAATAGGGAACTTTCAAATCCTCCAAGTCAAGTTTTCCTACATCGTAAGGTAGGGAGATACTCGTGAAGGGTTGAAGGACAAGGTCTGGTTGTTCTGCGCATCCCTCCTTGAGTCACCCAACTCTTGTGAGGGCATCCAACCCATGACCCATTTTTTAGGCCAGAAATCTAAATGTCGCACTTTGAACAAGGTACATAGTGGTCAAACTTAGGATATCCACCTAGGTGGTGATTATAGGCTGCAATCGCACCTTGATAATATTTTGTGTCATTATTGGGAAATATCACCAACTCTTTCAGGATATGGACCCTCTACCCCTGATTATAATTGATTACTTCAACCTTCACTAGTTCCTCTTTCGGTGGATTCAGACCCCACTGTTGAGTGTTATTGGAAGGCCCAGTCCTGAATTGAGAGGAAGGATGATATATATTTTAGGACACAAGCATTTTATTTTATTGTTCCCCCATGCAGACAAAATCCACCTATCCACATGCTTGTTTATTTTATAGTTGATTTATGTATGATGTTCATTTGATTACATGTAATTGTGAGTTATACTATCTTGTGAAGGTAAAAAATATACAAAAGATCTTGTTCATTTTCTCTCTTATAACCATTTTCACACATTCACTTTTCTAGTCGAAAACCATAGGGGAACCACATAATCCTAGTCGTTCTAGATGCTTGCAAAATCTCCCTCCTATTCTAGGAGGAGTCCCTAATATTGCCAACTCACTGAATCAACCATATCACACCCATGTGAGTGCTACTATTTTGGGATCATATTTACTTGGTTCCACTTTGCTTGGGTCAAATACCCAAGTTCATCCATCTATTAGTTCTCCTTCACAAGGAGGCAGGGGTCAAACTTATTCTCAAGGGGGAAGTACAAACCCACCAAATTCCTCTCAAGGAACAGGTCCATCACCTACTCACACAATGGTTGGAACTAATCCTCCTCCAAATATCCCTATGCCATACTTGGCATCCCTCAACATTCTTGGTTTGACCAAACTCACGAATGATCCCATTTTACATGACCCCACTTGGCCCAATATGCCTACAAAACTACCTTCATATATTCTGAAATTTGAAGGAAAACCAAAGGAAGATCTCACTAACCATGTTATGACCTTCCACTTATGGTGCTCTTCAAACAACATCATGGGTGATTCCATCCACTTGAGGTTATTTCAAAGAACACTCGTAGGCTCATCAGCCAAATGGTACGTGGACAAAAAATTTGGGTCCCATGTGACCTTTGAATCATTGACCAAGGCCTTTTTGTCCTTTTTCCAACTACTAGTTCATCATGATACTGGCTTATAACTTCTCTACAAGTTCAAAAAAACCATTGCTATACATATAGCCAACCACATCCATGAATGGCATCGGCAACATAGTTTGTGTAAAGAAGAAACCACCAAATAACAACGTCTCGATTGGTTTCTCAAATCCCTCATCTCTGTTATTGCCAAGGTTGTAGCATCTACTTTTCCTTAGTTAGAAGAGGAAGCCATCCACAAGGCCCAATAGTTTGACCTCATCTATGCTCAATCAGGGTACTTGTACACAGTATTGCTTGATGCACCCAGACCCATACAATTTGGCCAGGAAAAACCTGGGATGTCCCATGCTGCATATGGGTTGATTGGTTCTATGACCCATCTCAACCTTTACGGCCACCCATCACCCACTTATGGTACATTTAAATATCTAAAACCATATGGAGGCATGTGTTATTACCCTCCTCCCACTCACCAATAGTCATATCATGTTGTTACCCCTCCACCATTGGGTGGACCCCCATCGATACCCATGATGCATCCGATCTCTCAACCAAGTATGAGTTCATCCTCAACCCCCACATACAACCCCAACAGTAGTGGAAGTGCTTCAACTTGCTACATGCCATATGGATCGTCTTCACAAAACAATCCACATTTTCCATTTCCTGATCCTCCCTAGATGGTTTCTCCTCCACTGGGAAAACCACATGATGGCAAACTTTGTTCAAACCTCTTCCATTCAACAACTTCATAATTTTGAACAATTGAATACAGAAAATCCGGCTCATCGACCGAATAATTCCAAGAGTAAAGGGAAAAATCAAAACAATAACAACCTGGGACCAGGAGGAAACAACACCCAACAAAATCGTCCCAATAGGGGAAATCAGGATCAAAGAAACCAAAACCCCCAAGGGGGAAACACTAATAATCAACCACGACAAGGGAAGAAAAATAACCTCAGAACAAACTTCCCTTGCTCTCTATGCGGTGTGCATGGAAATTATACACATGATTGGGCCCAAATTGTTGATTTCAAACAGATGAAATAATCCATGAACATGCAACACCCTCCAGTGTCGCATGCCCCTCAACAGGCCCCGCAAAATTATTTGCAACCACCACCTCCGGATGTTTTTCCAAACCCTATTCCACACCAAGGTGTGATGAATACCCAACAAGAGATAATCCCCGCCCCACCACAAATGGGGCAGTATCAAAACCAGGGTCCCAATCAACCTGGAAATCTGGTCGATCGCAACATCCTCCTTACCAGCGAAGAAGAGATTCTTCTGCAAACACGTGTTCGTCAATACGGTGTTCCCCTTGAATCTACCTTAACTACCTCAGAAGTGGCTCCAACTATAGTAGGAAAACCTATGATGATTCCATTCCCTAAAACTAAACCAAACCCTTGTATACCTCGTATGTCGTTACGACATAATACACATGACCCTCATGCTAGGGCAGCCTATAACTACAGTCTGGTCGATGACTTAGCACAGTCTCCTATAGCCATGTATGTATTGGAGGTCCTCCAAACCTGTCCATCTCAATGGAAATACTTTCTTTCCGCCTTGGGGGCAGTTGACCCAGCTAATACTAGACTCATCACCTTTGATATAGATAGCGGAGAACCACGCCTCCCTGCCCTAGTAGCTTTCCAGATACCAGTTAATATTAGGAGCATCACAATTCATCGGTGCATCATCGATGAAGGTGCATCCACATGCATCATGTCCAAAGTAGTATGGAAAAAAATAGGCTCACCTGAGTTAGTACCATCCGCCATCACCCTAAGAGATTACGATGGTCCCCCATCATCCCCTGAAGGGATCTTCCAAAATGTCCCTGTATAACTTGGGGGGAAAACCATCCTCATCGACATCGAAGTTATCAACACCCCACTTTATTACAATATTTTGTTGGGGCGTAGCTACATGTATGTTATGAAGGTGATAACCTCTTTTGTGTTTCGAATGATGATGTTCCCCCACAACGAGAAAATCGTCACCATTGACCAACTTACACATTACGAGCCTAATCATTCTACCAACATTGATAACATTCTCCCCCTTGTCTGCACTAGCTTAGATGCTTTTTCAGTCATCGACATAGCCCCTAGAATATTCAAGGACCCATCCTTGTTGGGGGCATATCATGGAGCACCACCTTTCCTACACCCTTCAACACAAGTGTGTATAGTATCTTCTAATGGAACAGATATCGGAGACACTACTCCTCTCACCGAGGTCCCTCCCCACATCACAGTTCCACCAGTTGAAGAAAAATTACCTCAGGAGTCCCCTGAGAACCTCACTGCACCACTTATTCCCAATAACC
>ML800265.1:6897-28999 GCA_009831015.1 Picea engelmannii | reverse complement strand
TCCATTTTTCTACCCCCCACCTGGAGTCCAAGCATTCCAGATATATGCTACTCTCACCCTTCCAAAAATGGTTCTCGCCATACCTGTATGGTATCTCCATCCACCCGCTATGGTTCCTACACCATCTCTCCCTCCTTAGACATAGGAATTACCAATGAAGATCCTAGTACAGGCTCCTTCCACACCACCCCACCCCCAACTAGTAGCAACACAACCACCACTGGAGGTAGACGAAAGAAGAACGATCCCACAACTCCACATCCTCCCCGATCTCAACCTCCTTGTGCACTATGCGAAAGAGAAGGAAACCCCACTAACAAATGTCCTAATCTTCCTGAGTTACGCAATATTATCCAGCTCCCCAAAGAAACCCCATTGCTTGCTACTCCACCAAGTACATCCACTGCTACTATGGATTCCTCAACCACACACAATAAAGGGTCATGAACCAAATTCGCTTGTGCCATATGCTCAGAATGTGGCCATTATACTCATCATTTCCTAGCTCTACCTCAATTTTGCAAAACATTAGCTGCAATATGCCACACGTCCCAGCCAGAGCCCTCTTAGTCACTCCCCACAAAGGATCAAATTACTGGCATTCATTATATATCGTCGTTAGTCCCTGAGCGAACAAGGTACCATCCACAATATCATCACATTCGATTTATGTCAAGCGAGCCATCACACCCCGTACACAATATTCCTTCTACATCCTCACCACTTGAGGACAATAACACTTACCCATTGACAGTTCCCTTGTCACCTCCCTGGATCCCCTATTTTCTTGCACTTTCCACTGTGATGAAGATATCCTAGAGGAACTCACTACCCCTGATTTCCCATGGAATGTGCTCCATCATCAAGCACTTTTTATTTCACAAGAGGCCTTTCAACCTCCTATGCAAGCCTCCCTGTGTGCAATCGAAACCAAGGATTTTATTCCTTCGGGGCATATTGACTGGTTCAAAAACCCTATCCCTATCCTGATGATTTTGAAGAAGGAAACATGACCAACATCTCGTCCACCATCAAAATTGACATTTCCATTAAACCTGGAATCATAGAATAAATCACCATTGGTGTTGCATGCTCCCCTGAAGAACCCATTGCTTACAAAGCTCTCTTTTAGGAATATCGAGATATTTTTGATTGGTCATATACGGAGATGCCTGGCCTCAATCCTTCTATATTCGAACATGGAATCAACACTTGGTCAGATGTTTCCCCCGTTCATCAAAAAAAACACCCCCTCCACCCATCTAAATTTGCGTCTATCAAATCCGAAACTAACAAGTTACACGTCGCTGGTTTCATTTACCCCATTGCGTACACTTCATGGGTCTCCAACCTTGCCCCCATTAACAAAAAATATGAAACTATTCACGATCTCAACCACGCTTGTCCCAAAGATAAATTCCCAACCCCTTTCATCGACTAAATCATCGATGACTGTGTCAGCCACGAGGCACTTTCCTTTATGGATGGGTTCTCTGACTACAATAAAATCCAAATGCACCCAGTAGATCAGTACAAAACCGCTTTCACAACCCCTTGGGGTACCTTTGCTTATCGTGTCATGCCTTTTGGACTCAAAAACTCTGGTGTTATGTTTCAATGGGCCATGACCTATGTTTTTCATGATCTTTCTCGCATCAATATGCTTTCTTATTTGGACGACCTCACTGCTCGATCCAAAAAGTGAACCCAACATTTAGACGACTTACGCATTGTTTTCCAACGATGTCACCAATACAATATCCGCTTGAACCCCCTCAAGTGTGTCTTTTGCGTCACTGTCGGGCACCTC
The DNA here is from genome assembly GCA_009831015.1 of Picea engelmannii. NCBI lineage: Eukaryota > Viridiplantae > Streptophyta > Pinopsida > Pinales > Pinaceae > Picea > Picea engelmannii. Next base: position 27,189 of record ML800265.1, on the reverse strand, counting down.
CTTGGGTTCATTGTGTCCCAACACGGCATCACCATGGACCCCCTCAAGGTCAAAGATATCACCGAAATCCCACCACCTAGGAATTTACGCCAACTACAGAGCTTGCAAGACAAAGCCAACTTTTTACGTCGCTTTGTCCCAGATTAAACCACTCATGTGCATGGTTTTCTCCACCTACTGTGACATGATATCCCATTTCAATGGGACAAATATTCTCAAGTGGCTTTTGATGATATGAAGTCCTCCCTATCCAATTCCCCTTTAATTATTCCCCCAAACTATGATCGCTATTACATCCTCTACTTATCAGCCTTGGTTGTCTAAGTAGCAGGAGTCCTCGTCCAATTAGGGGATGATGGGCATGAACATGTAATTTACTACATTAGTAAAAACCTTTCAGGGACATCCTTGAAGTATAATCATGATGAGAAACTCGCATTATCAGTTTTCCTCATAGTCCAAAATCTACGACATTACATTCTCCTTCGAACTACCAAGTTCATAGCAAATTCCAACCCTATGCAGTACCTGCTTAGTCGACAACAAATTAATGGAAAATTTTCCCAATGTATCATTATCCTCCAGGAATACGATCTGTATTTATCAAATCCCAAAAGCAAGAAATCTCTTTTCCTCACTGAACTCATTACGACTTTTCCCTCGGACACTAAAGCTTCCCCAATCAATGAGGATTTCCCTTATGAACACCTCTTCTTAATCCCCTCTTATTACCCCTGGTATGGTGACCTTATCGTCTACCTTTATACACAAAAGTGTGGGTCTCATCTCTCTTGAGATGATCGTCGATGTATTCTCCATCAGGCCCCCCGATACCTCCTCATCAGAGACATTCTCTATCAGCGTAGGGTTGACACCATTCTTCGATGATGTCTTACCATCGACGAAGATGACAGATTGTCTTGAACAATTGCCACAACGAAACTTGCGGTGGTCACCTCTCGAGTATGTCCACCATCCAGAAAATCATTCAAGTAGGTTAGTTTTGGCCCACTTTATTTCATGACTTCATCCACTCTCTCAAGTGATGCGACAAATGCCTGCTTTATGCCAACAAAGCACGAGCTCCACCAACTCTTCTGCACCCCGTCATCACAGCTGGCCCCTTCTATAAATGGGGCATAGAATTCATGACTTTCCATCCTACATCCATTAATGGACACAATTACATTGTCGTGGAAGTGGATTAATTTACCTGATGGGTCGAAGCCATGCCCACATTTAACAACACCACTGACACAACAACATGTTTTTTCTTCAACCATGTCATTTCTCGGTTCGGTGTCCCACTATAGTTACTTTTCGATCATGGTAAACACTTTGAGAACAATATATTTGCGGAACTCTCCTCAAAGTTAGGTTTCACTCATGAGTTTGCCTCCCCATACTACCCTCAGTCCAATGGACAAGTCGAGGTCGTCAACAAAGTTCTCAAAATGTACCGTCAACAAACATAATACCAACTGGCATCATATTTTGTTTTCCGCTTTATGGGATTATTTCATGGCAGTCAAAACTGCCACCGGTTTTACACCATTCCACCTCGTCCATTGGATCAAATCCACCCTCCCTATCGAGTGCGAAATCCCCACGTTATGCTCTTCCATAGAGATCTTACCTGACACTTCTCCAATGGAGTAGCACCTTCTGACCTTAGAGTTGCTTGATGAAGATCGTCGATCTTCATTACAACACAATGAGGTAGCTAAAAAATGATCCAAAGCCACCTTCGACCGCCATGTCAACCTTTTCTCATTCAACGAAGGTGATATCGTGTTAGCCTATGATATCACCCATGAAACTCTCAACCATGGGAAATTTGATTCATTATGGCATGGACCCTTCATTGCCCAACACTGCCTCACTAAAGGAGCCTACATCTTGACCTCTCCAGAAGGCTACCCTCTCAAAGAACCTGTCAACGGATTGTACTTAAAGAATTTTTACACCTAAGCGTAGACCCCTACCATAGTTTTCTCTTTGTACAAATTTGTAGATTTTTTAGTCTTCTTTACTGCCACCACTCCTCATGTCTGATATATCATCTATTTTAGTGACAAATGCATCATCCATCAACCTACCACATCGGTTACGCCGACGATGCTAGCCGCTAGAGCCAGAATATTTCTTTGGCCGCTTCAACCCTCTATACTTCCTAACATGTCATGCTCCACTTCAGTGACATATGTTTGGGCTTGGTCTCCTCGATGAGGCCAGTCACCTCCACATTTGTCACCTTAGCATTCTATTATATTCCTAGCTTGTCGTCATGCAGCTCAACAACGTATATCATGTTCATGATTCTTTCCTTTTTCGAAAATACCTACAATTTATACTCCTATCTCGCAACTTTGATTCCATCACATTTACACATATTCCAAGAAAACTTAATCAAGTAGAAGATCACATGGCTAACCTAGTATTATATTGGCATGTATCACATTAAACAACATTATATACATAACATCATACCTTTGTAAAAACTCATAGAAAATACATCATACATAACAAAATAAATCATAAAGACATGGATGATCCAAAATATATCCATCATATATATATCATGAAGGTCCCCAATGTTTTACAAAAAATATACATATACAATCGGTCGTAGGCTCCTGACTCCCCTCACCCCTATGAGTACAAAAAATGGGTGTCCAATAACCTATACAAAATTTGGCCCATAAACCCATATATATACAAAAACGGAACTCAAGGTGCCCCCAGAGCTCCCCCCTCAGGTCCTCTATCAGCCGAAGGTGCCCCACCAAATGGGGGCCCTCCAGTTCCAGGAGGCAGTTGACCAGTCATCTCTTCCCCCACCACTACTGCTCTATGGATTAGGGTCTGCCAATCTGTTGGTACCCCCATGCACTGGTCCAAGACCTCCTTATCCTAGATGTGGGCCCATTATCCCTCAAGGACACCCTATAGAACCCACTTGAAACATTTGCGTAGATCCTCCAGCATGACCCTGACATCTCCCTGTGGCTCTCTTTCTCTTCCAGCATCAACGTCATATCACCGCCGCCTCTATCCAGCCATCGGCTCTGCAGGAACCTGTTGAGCTGGCCCCTGGCAAAACAGCTCCCTGAGGACCTCGACCTCTCATCCTCGGGGTCTTACATCTACAAAATAACACCAGAGATAGTGTCAACCTCCATATACATATATGATAAATGCTATCTATCCAAATCACAAAACATAAACAAAATACAAACACGTACTTCTCTGGTCCTAGTCCTCCCCATGAGGTAACACCATATCTGGTTCCTGCCTGTAGTCCATACTCACATTTGTATATCTTAGGATAAATTGTGGCATATGGTGCCACACTAGAGCCACCATGGTCATGAAATAGTAGCCACCCTCCCCACCTCCATGTTGGGCCAACACGTGGGCCCACCGCATCAGTCACAACTCTCGTCACCCTGCTGGCTCTAGTAGAACCCTCAGGTGCAATAAAGGTTCCCTCTCTAAGAAAGAGGACACCAAGAAGGACTCGAAAGAAAAGTCACTAGATTCGACTCGCTGACACCAGTTCATCTGCACCATCATCTTGGTGTGCATTAGTACACCCCATGCAAATAGGTCCCCGTCTAGGACCTACTCCACCACCCTCAACTAACCACTAGTGATCCACTGAGTACCCAAGGATTCATAGATCCTCACCACCATCCCTACAATACACTCAGTCAAGAGGTCATTAATGGCCTCGATACGAATGACCAAACCCAACATAGGGTTCGGCCCAGTACAATGGCGAGCCACCATGGTCTCCACCCGATCCTCCTCTGAAAGATGGGTATCAATGGCTAGTGCCCTCCCACATAATGGGAGTCCCATCAAGAAGTACACATCCTCTATAACATAGAATTTCAGATGCTCCCCCCTCACTATGAAGCATTGCAAAACAATTCTCCACATACAAATCAAATACTGTAGCAGGAACTCCTGCGAGCGTATCAGACAACAATCAAATAACTTGAGCAACCTACAGGCTACTAAGTGTCTTCATATGCCCGACTTCTCCCTCTCAGCCTCTCATAACCGGTCCCAGTCACACTCTCGCCAATGGACTGACATCATGCTATATGAGTCTATTGATCACCTACATCCACACAGAAACATTTGATCAGCCTCATCATCCATCAAAAAGCATAAAAAAAAATGTCACAACCCCTTAGCCTACCCACAGTGCTCGTATTTTCCCTAGACAGTTGGGCACATTTGTGTACTTGTCATTCATATAGCTGTGCACTAATGCACAGCTGTCTGATAGATAGTCGTGCATGAGTGTGCATCTGTTAATGAGACAGGTGTGCCATCCCACCCTTGTGCCCACATGCATGGTTGTGTCAAGCACAACCGCACATTATGTGTGGGAAATGGGGTTATACCCATGTACATATGCATGGGTATTCCACCTTTTTCCATGCACTGGTGGGCCCCTATCCTTAAAACCTCTCGTATGCCCCTTCGTACAACCCCTACCTACAAACTATGAAATTCACAAAGTGCGGGATGATAGGACCACTAACCTATCTCTCGCCACTCTCGCATCGGTATCCTCATGCTCCCATAATCTCAAAAATTCCTCACAGCAATCTCATCCTCTCAACAATAGTGACAGGTACAAATGAGGTGGCATTGTGGGCCGACCATCCATATATAGCCTTTTTCTCCCAACTTCCACACTCTGTTACAGGAGCCCAGAGCCTTTGTTTTCTGATCCGTTCTCAGCCATGGGATCCTGATCCCACCATTTACACATTCACATTCCCCAGGTCATCATTGACACTTGGCCCCTGAGGGGAATTTTTCTCACATCATGTTCAGGTACACATGCTCACTTTCAGTTTTATCAAATAGTTTTTATATGATCTTTCTCATCAGATATTGTTCACATCGGGTATTTTTTTTTCTTGTGTGCAGGTACTTGTTCAAGCAAATCTTATAGCCTCTTCAGGTATATGTTCAACAATGGCATGTAGTTACTCCCTCTGTTAATAATTGCATATCCAATTCAAACCCTCTGACATTTACCTTTAGGATCCCTACATTCCGCTCTGCAGTACCTTCACCTCTATCGTATTTTGGTACTGTCATCTGATAGCACTCTCCCCCACATGATTTGTCCCATTCATAGTTCCCCTTGGTAACCTGACACTCATGTTGATTTCACCCCCTGGGGATGGGAGTCCCGATAGTATTATGCACTTTCGAGAATGAACCCCATACCTCTTCTCATCATATTGCTAACCTTTCCAATGGACTCCCATGTCATATCATATTGGTTCTATTGACTGCATCTCCACAATTTCATTAGCCATCTATCTCATCCACCATTAGTTTTCCCATCTGCATATTTTCCTCCATCCATATACCTAATACATAAATCCACTCATGGGGTCCCCAACCTCCACCATTTCTCTTTCAAAAACTTTCTCCCTAACAAGCCAAGCCATCTTTCACTGGGGCACCCGTTTCTGTATATGTATACTCAACCCAAATTATTCTTTCTTTCTTTGGTAATTGTATAAATCCTTTGTTTCCAGTATATACATAGCTTTTTCTTCGTCCTCCTAGATGGCCTTCTTTTCCCTGGCAAAGAAACCCATGTCGCCCTTGGTTAGGGCACCCACCCTTTTTTCATATTGACATTGTTAACAAACCCTGAGTATCCCAAGTCCATGTACCCACGATCTCTGAGTTTTCCCACTTTATTAGCCTCTGGCACAGTTTAACCCCATATCTAGTCACCCCTCTGACACTAGATCCAGTTTTACGATTTCTTCTAGTTATCATTCAAAATTCCCCAACCAAGGGTAGTCTTGAGTCCCACAACATCTTGACTTCGTTCATGTTACCCGTCAATACATGATATCATCTATTACTCAGTGGATTTCAAGAAGCCATTTGATTCTTGGCGTCACGTCTCCCTTTCTATCGACATCAGCACAATTTCCAAAATGGCGACAATATCTTGACTCTCATTACCTTTTCAATGAGGAGTCTCGGACTGAACGAAGAGAATCATCATTTATTTTTTATTCTGTTGACCCCCGTAACATTCGACTTCAACAAACTCTCATGTTACGATGTGACTATTTCAATTGTTTCATACCAGTCGAAGACCTATGAATTTGTTAGGCCATCAATGCCTACGAGTCATCGACAATTCTTACAGTCGTCCTTGCCTCACCTCAGATCTCGTTCACCATTCAGAACTATCATATGTTGTTATCAAACTCCCTTGAGGGCATTGTAGTTATCTACATCAACATCTCTCATCAGTTGCAGTTCCACATTTTGGTTTCATGACACGAGCATGGGGCATGCCCGCCTCTTTTGTACACAGATTTTATTTTTCCTAGAGAAGTGTTTGGGTCCCATAGTTTTCCCTCTCCCTCCGGTGGATCTCTCTTACAGTTCCTCTCTTTAATCTTCCTTACAATGGAACTCTCAGAAAAAGAAACATTGATGTATTTCGTCTATAAGTATGCTTTTAATCTCACACATCAAAGGGCATCTGTTATCACTGAAAAATTGTCTGCAACATTGAACACAATGGTTGAAGAAAAACATCAATGCCAACAATAATTAGTCTGCCTACAGCACCAAAATCCATCAAAAATAAAAAAAACATATACTTAGGTCAAAAATCAAAGTGCACAAATTCACCAAAGGAAGCACGCGCACAGTGCGCTTCATGAGAAGGCTAACACACGCCTCAGCGTGCACTGTGCGCAAAATGTGTGATTGTCTACGAGAAAATCTGCGCACTTCTATGAACGACACATTTATGGATCTTGTCAACCCCTCAACCACTTCTATTCTGACCCCCAACACGATTTAACACTCATATCTGAGAGCAATATAGCTTGGAGGTTGGTCAAGGGCTAGAGGGTGCCCTAAAAGGCCCCTTGTTCACACTATGAACCAATTATATCTTGCCATGAATGGATGTTATAAATATGTGCCATGGGTGTGCTAAGAAAATAATAACTTCAAGGTATTGTTATGCTGCAAGAATTATTCTTTGAGAATCCTCTTTTCTCTCTGAAGCCTTCAAGCACCATTGCAATAGGCCATTCAAATCACCTCTTGAGGGAATAGGAATTTTATTTCTTCACCATTTGTCATTTCTTCCATTGTATGAAGAAAAGAGCTTTGAATTAGGGAACTCAAGAGCCCTCCCAAGGAGGAAGAGTCCCTGTCTTTCTCTATGGTGTTTAGCTTATCAATATATTGATCCATTGGTAGCTATATATTGGTCATTTATTTTCTTTTATGGTTCTAAGTTCTTGAAGCTTATCTAACATTTATTTCTTATTTGTTTTTATTTTTATTTATTTGTTTTCATGTGTATTTGGTTTATCTAACCATCTCAAAAACTTTTGTCTTGTTTAGAAGGCTTAACTAAACATGCAAGTGTTGTGTTTTTTCTCACCCAAGTGACAAAACCAACATGCACATGGCAATGTACCATGTCATCAACATACAACCACTTTGCCTTTGCAACTTGTCCTGGAATTAGACATGCTAGTTGAAATATATGCCTGCAACTATGATTCACTGGATGGCTTGGTGAATGGTGTAGATGGAATACTAAAATCTAATGCCAAAACAGAAAAAGTTGATGTCCTTTGGATTAAGTTCCATGAACGACATATTGGCCACCGACAAGAAAACAAGTTAGCTTATCTATATAATTCAAACACTTCGTGTGATTGGGCACCTATATTACGAATATAAAAAACAATATCTACATCGACAAGGATGGGTCAACTGAATATTCGAAAACAGTTTCCAATTAAACTTGCATGTGCACGTACAGTCCACAGATCACAAGGGCTAATACTTGATAGTGTTGTGTTTGACCCTGCTGGAATACAAATACATGGTCTTGTATACACATCTCTATCCCATGTAAGAAGCATAGACTCCTTGTATTTTCTAATCTCTCTTACAAAATATAACTTCAAAGTCAAACATAAAGTTGATACTGAGATGCAACGCCTTCGGACTAGTGCAAAATTACATCTACAATATGATTACCAATCCATACAAACAAACTCATTCGTATCAATTCTCTCACTTAACACGTGCATCCTACATGCACATATGAATGATATACTCAATGACTATGACACAATGCAATCTGATATTATGTGCTTGCAAGAAACATACATGACATTATGCATGCAAAACAAACAATTTCCAAATCACAATTGCATATCAAGTTACATTACACATGGAGTGATGATATTAGTGAGAAAACATGTAACAATTTTGGACCATATGCATTTCGAAGAAAAAAATGTTGAGATGGTGCTAGCAAGAATAATCTTCCATGAATAAAAAATTGCAATATTGAATCTCTATGCCGCTCTGCATGCAACATTTCCCAACATACTGAATGTTGTTTCAAATGCATTACAACATTTACATCTGAATGAAACCATTATCATTCTAGGAGACTTCAATATTTATATGCTACAAAATAGTGCCATAACAAAAGAATTGGAAAACTACATGTGCAATTACAGTCTCTGCTTTCTTTTGGATAAGATAAACCGTGTACAAAACACACTTATTGACCATGTATGGTCAAATGTTCCCATTTCACAATACAACCTTTTTATCTTAGACACATACTGGTCTGATCACGATACAATTTTTATTGTACTTGAATTATGAAATATACATCAAGAATATTAAAAAATCATATTTCCATGTCTCAAAGCATATCTGGCTAATTTGTTACACAAAATCAAATTATTCATCTAGGATCATCCAACTTCTTAATTTTTTCTGGTTTGTAATAGATTTTGGACATAAAGGATTCTATATAACCACAAACATGGATCAAGAAAAAAAAAGGTACATGCTTCTAACACTATTTGTTACTCTATTCCTTTGATTCTAATTTACTATATGTACATATTCCTTGTTTTTCCTTACATACCAACTTACATTCATGTTCATTGTATTTTGTACTTTCCTTCATTGAAAAAAAAAATAACTGGACAAGATGAAGAACTCTTAACCGGAAATGTAGAAGAAGACATACAAAGGTGCATGATTCTACCCTTATTCCATACTCCATTGCTTTGTATTTCATTTATTCTGTGTATATTTATTCTACTAATTTGCAACTCATTTTTTTTTATATGTAGATACTACATATCTTCCTACATATTAACTTATCTTCATGTCAATTGTATTTTCTGTGTTTCTACATTGAAATAAATAAAATTGTATTTAATATTTTTACATGTGTTCCTACATAGAAACTTAGCTTCATGTCCATTGTATTCTCTGCATTACTACATTGAAAAAAAACAGAATAATTGAATAAGAGGATGAAGTCTTATGTGCCACAACAAAGGAAGTTGAAGTACAATCTTCCAAAAGGTATACCAACAGTAATAGTAAATCAAACACAATGCATGCGATTAATGTACATACATATCAATTATGAAAAATATACAATGCATATGCATATTTAGTTGTTTTCATGTTCGATGTACACATGTTTGCATCAGAAAAAGTTGGACAAGTGACATGGGCATGAGTAGTCAATCATCAAAAACATCAACTCAACGACAAGGCCAAAGGTAAAGATTCATATATTATTCTCTCGCTATGTTTAGGAAACAAATATCCTCAATTATTTATTCATCTATGCCATGGTAAATATGTTGATGTCATCTACAACACATGTTTTTTAGTTCACAAGAAGTATCGACGAGTACAATTGAAACTCCCAACATAATGTAAGGTGCAGAGACTAAGATGTATGGTTACAAAACTCTAAACTACATACTTTATTCAAAATGTGCATCTACTTGTAAATTGATGCAAATATATATATATATATATATACAGACTTCCATTCACATTACTTTTCATGTTCAAAAAAATGTCAGCAGGTCTAAACTTATACCACCCAATATATTATCAATAGAAGGCTTGAACAGTCGTCGAACTAGACAACTGTTCATCGGAGACATAATGGTTGTGTATAGCACCTACTTAGACAAAGAAAACAAAAGTAGATGCATTATGCATGTAGACATGATAGACAACGAAGCCATGATGACAGTTACACTAACTATCCTTACACAACTTGTCCAGAAACATGTAGAGAAGATCTTTCCAGGTAATGGGATATCCATTACAAATTTCAATATATTACCAAAAATAGTATATGAACGTGGTGATTGTGATCGGATTATATTTCTCAATGAAACAAGTGTTGTCGAAAAATTTCTTGTGGTTTGCTCAGATTATCATTTCGTACTAGACACAACAATCAACCAATTTGCAGAGAACAACGACAAATACCCAATTGGAACCATACAGATTTTTTTTGTGCTTTGCTTTGACATGCTTATATATCTCAGACATCTTACAAAACTATTAAATTGTTCCATGGTGAAACTACAATTGTTTGACACCTATGAAAATTTATTTTCCTAAATGAAACAACAATTGCATAAAGGGAAATTTCCAATTATGTTGTTCAAAAATATAACAAAGAAAATAGATGTTAAAGAAAGGATCTTTCGCACAACCCAAGAAACATTTGTAACAAAATTGTGAACAGACATAGTACAAGATCTCAAGAAACCAAATATCTCCACAACTGTTGTATGTATACATATACACCTCCACCAACAATTTGCACAAAAAAAAAATGCCTTCAACAATTTTGTGCATTTTTTTTGTTGTACACATATATATTATATTTTTCAATATATTAACTATTATGCTCATGTGTGCAGGTTGAGGATGTTATGGTTGCATCAAATTCCTACTCAACCCCCTTCGAGATTATATGTGCCAATTTCAATTCTCATTCTTTTGCCTATTAGTTCATAAATTATGGCACAATTGATTGTCTACGATGCAGTGCAAAATTCCCTTACATATATAGTCATTGCGTCAACGTTGTCATCCGAACCCTCAACAACACAATTGTACATTGTACAGTTAGACAACATGTATTACAAGATATACTTCCTGGGTTGATAGAATTTCCATATGAAATATACCTGGAGAAAAAGGAAAAGACTATCTACATGTTACGTGACTTCCGCGTCCATAAAAAATTTACCTTAAATGAGGACAATGCCATACTGCATATCATCTGAACCAAAAACAAAAATTACATATCTTGCATTGACAAGAAATGAAACAGTGTCATCTGTCTCTATCCATGTTACCCAATGAAGATATGAATAAATTTTTGCACTACCATGACAAAGTGAACTGGAGACACATAAGATTGTTGAGTCCAGGAATGAGAAGAATGAGGAAAGACCTCATACAAAGTACCCAATTGTGAATAAATCAGGTCCATTATTTGAGGTGTCAAAATAGTTTGCTCCTCTGAACAGAACCATCAAGCATTTTCAATAATCTTTTAAATTTTGCATTGTTCAAACTCCATTAAGTTAAACGCTGACAGTCTTTTCCATAAATAGTAATGTTAGAACATTGTCAGGTCAATGTGATCTTGGTTCATAGTAATATCAGAAGCAAATGTTCATAGTGATATTGGTTCATAGTAATATAGAAATCGACGAATTGCTTGGTGCCCATTTGGGAATTTGGTTATAGAGGGGATACAATGCCCAATCTTTGTTGATTTTTGTATGTGGTGTGTTTGAAATAATTTTGATCATGTGCTTTGGTGTTGTAGTTCAAGGTTCTCATGGGCCTGGTTTTTGGACTATGACTGGATAATAGATTCAGGATCTTAGCAGTTTTTTTACAATCTTAAGGAATATACAAGACCTGACTTGCCTTTTAATGTAGGATATGTGGAGAAAATGTAATATGTAGTTCATTTAACCAATTTTACTTGATTAATGAAATTACCAATATTCTTCTTTGGAAATATTTTGAAAAAAAAAAGATATATGCTAGTTGAAGTCAAATAGAAATATTCTATCAACCACACAAAATTAAAATTCAAGATTGTCATTGTTATACTTACGCTCAAGTTGATAGTACAATAACTTTATTTCAACAACCCTCCATTGATTTATCTTTATCTTTTCGATGCTTCTCTTATGAAACCACATCCTGGAAACTATAAGTATGACTCACTTTCTCTATTCTTTGATTGAAGTTCCTGTAGATTTGTCTAAAGAACTTCATATTTATTGTTGGTCCTAAAGTTTGCACCTGACTACTAAATGGTAGATCTAGGCCACCAACAGTTTGGAATGCTCATTCTTTTCAATTTGTTGATCAGTTAGAGGGTTGGTTCACCAAGACTAGAGAATGGTGATATTGGCAAGATGATATGGATGGGGGTTCTCCTTGGCTACTATTTCACCAATGACAGACAAGTGACATAATAAAGGTAAAAACAGAGGGAAACAACAAACCATTCAATGAATAATCTATTGCAAGAAGTTTAATACTTAAAATAATGTTTCAAGGCATTAAAAATTGTATAAAAAACACAATTACTCTCACAGGTTGCAAAAAACAAAAAAATCTTCATCAAAGCATTAGATTTTATCACAGGTACCCCAGATGCACCCCAGTCGCCTGAATTGACCAATGGTTCGATCTACCAAATCAACCTCCCTATTATCGAATTGATAGAGGTGAATATTATGGGATCAAAAATTTGTTTTGTGCGGATATTGAATTGGGAAAAATTGTTGGTTATTTTTTTTCTTTTAAGCAATTATCATTATAAGAATGAAAAATTATGCTAACCCGCTGTTATCTACAAAGGCCAAACATCAATAAGGCCTTTAAATCAACTATACATAGTTACAGCCAAAAATCAAGTCATAGTTTGTGTTTGCATTTGATCACACTCTTTTTAATGATACAAACACAAAACAAAACGAGTATGTGGAAAAAATATTGGACTATAAAATGATGATTTGGAAACAAGTGAAAATTCTAACCCACACTTATTTTCCAATGCCAAAGATCAATGACACTTGTAAATACATCTGAAGTTTCCGCTTGTTCTTAAAATCTGTGATATTTTCAAACTCCAAATGCACAAGTGTCGTTGATCTGAACCCACATATAGGTGTTAGTTTTATTTTGGACTTTGGGTTTTCCAAAGCATCTTCCATCACCATTTCCACATATGGACCTCATCCTGTAAAAATGGACAGTTGACTGATATGTCTAAGGATGACACCCCAAGTGCCCAGTCTTAAAATATCTTCTTCATCTTGTAAGATAATTGAAGTTGTTAGAACACTTTAGGATTTTAAACTTTCAAATTTTAAAATATTTTGTTTTTACCTCTTAAAAATAAAAATTCACTAAAAAAACTTAGGGAATTGTTTTTCAATTAAATAAATCCATGATCTTTATGTATTGATAAGGTGCTTACAATATCATTCGTTGATGAATTCCATTAAATTTGATCAAACATATCTCGTGTTATCCTCATTATAAACGTACCTGGATTTTAAAAGAAAACCTTCAACGGTCACTTTGAGACTTTGCGCTTCGGGAGTTTCAAGGCATCTAAACAACAAAAACCTCGAATCTACGAAGTTCTGAAGTCCCGAAGACAGTTCGTTGTGATAATATTTAAAAGTGTATACAAATGAGCGATAGGACACGTCAAAAGGTTGAGGTGTCACATAAAGAATATGTGCCATGTGTCACTTGGAACAGTACAGACGAGGAAAAAAAAATATGCTTTAAACGAGTTTCGCATGTCATGTTCTATATGAGCGCCACGTCCTATCACAACCCCATCGTTACGACAACAAGCGAAGAAAATTTTTGTTTTGGGTGTTTTTAGGAGTTAAGAGGCAAGAAGGCAATGATGATAACAGCTTGACCACACCACAGACAACGAATAGAAGCATGCAACCCTGGTAATAGGAAACTATGACACCATGCACAGGCACAAGGGCGACTGGGCAAAAACATGCACAAATAGCAAGGAGGAACGACTACCCGCCCGACACAAACACGACCAAACCTACAAGATAAGGGACAACATCCCCATCTCGACACAACGGCCTAAACAAACAAGACGAGAACCTCAAGGCACGCGGACCCAATGCCTGAAGGCATTCAACTCATGTGCCCAAAGCAACTTGCAACGACCGACAACTCAAACAGAATGCACCAACTCCAGCCAAGGTCTCGTTCACTGCTAACCCACAGGGTGCACCATGATCCCCACATCAAGAATCATGTCATTCCCAGGTGAGAGACGCATCAGTAACCTTGGCGCAAACAAAATCTATCCAAACTAGGCTCTCTAGAAAACTCTGACGTGCTAGGAGCCGAATACTGACTGGTAGACTATACCTACCCCCACACAAAAGGTCGACGAGACACAAGAGGATGAAGACAAGGGGTGATGCCAGCCCACACGATGTCGTCCCTGACCCCACCAATCACCCAGTCTATTTGGTCTAGGACTACATTCTGTTTCAAAAAGGGTTTCATTCTAATGGGGCACGTCAAGATACAATTAGTCAATAATGCGTCCACTAAAGAAACATTAATACAATTAATTTAACAAGCCTAAGTAATCAATACTAGAACTATAATTATAATACAATCTAACCTCAATTGTAATCAATTTAGCAAGTCTAAAATTTGCAATCTAGTCTTTACTCACCATACTAATTTTAATCATTATTACAACCTAAATGGACAATTCTATAATAATCTAAATCTCCATCCAACTAGCCATAAACTTGAATAACAACATTAACATTATTAAAGTAGAATGCTACCATTATCACTTATGAACAGTTAAACCTCAACATTAGTCTAGCTATATTGACCGAACTAGCCACACTAGTTGTCTATTATCATTGAGGAGGAAATTGCCAACTAATAACATTGTTGTAGAAAATTAACAAGGTAATTGCATATATGTTACATAACAATTTATTATAGCAGATAGCAAGGCAAGTACATAACAATTAACATGACTATCATTTAGCAATGGCAAGGCAAATTACATGATTTTTATCACTTAACTCACTGTGGAAAATAATCATAAGAAGGAACCCTTTGCAACATTAAGAAACGTCCCAACAGGTATAAGGTCATGAGAAGTTCATAAGGTTACTCGCAATTATAAAGCACAAAATACAGATTACTATTGAACAACAATATTTAACCGTTAAAACTATGGGATATGCTAGTGTTTAAAATCAATATCTTTAAATTAAATCCTACTGTTTGAAACAAAAGAAACTTGATAACTAGTGCAAATACCTGCGAAGCTTCATAAATAAAATTATGAATTTAATGACTTAAAAAAACCACAAGGAGTTATGAAGAGGTATAAACACAAAATGCCACAAGGCACAACACAGAATATTGAGAAGCGATATTCAACCATTGGGGGTTATCTGGCATATAATTTCAAAATTTAAGTTGAACCATTATGCTTTTCTGGACAGGAAGGCGATATGGTATATAATCTTGAGAGACCTCATATATGAAAACAAAAATTTCACTTGCATCTAGACTTACGGAAACAAAAAAACCTAAAATATTGCAAAAGTACCAAATGCAGATTAGTCTACAGCAGTAATTCACCATTAATAATACTTTAGGCAGCAGGATGAGGTTGTCATAAAGCAGGTCAATACAATGTCTAATAACGACG
Organism: Picea engelmannii; assembly: GCA_009831015.1. Classification (NCBI taxonomy): domain Eukaryota; kingdom Viridiplantae; phylum Streptophyta; class Pinopsida; order Pinales; family Pinaceae; genus Picea; species Picea engelmannii. The sequence continues at coordinate 11,525 of ML800265.1, read as the reverse complement.
ACTGTCCAATGCATACCATCAATCAAATTCAAGGACGCAGGGATTCATTTTCGTTATGGAAGTCGCATCCACTCCAATCACAGAAGTGCATGATTAAATATTAACCCTGTCATCTACGATTCTATAGCTGTCAATTTATTAATTACACACGGAAATGCCTCATAAAAATGCCAGGTAACTGTCAGCTACTAAAAACATCATGGAGATAGAAAAAAGGGGGGGTTGGGGTATTTAAATGGAACACAGATGAATAAATATAAAAACACAGGCATACTAACAATGTCATAGAGATTTATAAAAGCCGCAGGTATTCGCCATAATAGGTAATATATATAGGTTAAGAATAATCATGCCATCCACTGATAAAAATACGCAAATGGAAGGAATTATAATGCAGCTAAAAAAACGTAATAAGGGATCGTGTGAAGGATGCATAGGTATTCAAAAACGCAAAGGCTTCTATGGTCAACCCACACACAAAGAGAAGCGATTGACCCCAAACACCGAGATCAACAGTGGCGTTGCTCAGTAAAAAAAAAAAGCATTGTTTCAGTCCATTAACCACTTGAATTTGTGAAGTTAAAAGAATTCAAGGAGGGGTAGCAATGACATCGTTGTCTGGGATTGATATAACATCTAGTTACATAATAACAAAATATCCATCCAAAAATTGTTGTCTACTAAATATAAAAAATTTGCTATCACTGGAATCGCAGGAAACAATCTCTCACTCATATTAGATATAAATTATTGTTAATAAATTCACATTTGATGCATAAGCGCGGGGTTATATTTATCCATCAAGCATAGAAAAAAACGCAGAGCGAGATAATGACGAGGTATAAACATGTCGAGGTTGAAGAAAAAATTTGCCAAAAATCAAACTGCAAAGTTAAATAACCTCATCAAGGTGCAAGGCGAACCATCAGCCAAGGATAAACATCAAGGGTAGACAACTAACCTGTGCGTCCTTCTCTCATCATCCTTGCACAGAAAAGTAGGGCGTTGAGATCCATAGGTCTATTAACGTCGAGGTGACGACCTTAGATCAGTCTCTTGGCTGACTGCTCAGGCGAGGACTGGTGAGCTAGGGACGAAGGCTAAAAAACCAAAAAGGTCACAATCAAAACACTACAGGGTGGTCAAAACATGCAGGGAGACGAAGGCCATGGGAGTCAATCAATCAGCGAGCTAGGCTAAGAAAAATTTCAGTCATCAATCTAGACAATCAGTTTACTTACTCCATTAAACATGCAGATCCAAGCATAAATCCTACAAAAATCTACGATACAAAAATGAAGAGAGTGTATCGTTGCCTGATCGCCCGCTCTGAGTGATGTCCCGCGCGCTCCATGAAACTCCCACTTGTTGACCGATGAGACTTCACCGATACCTCCCGGCCAATGCTAGGGGTACTCTTCTTCCCCCTTAGCCCCCCGAGCCGCAAAGGGGCCACACACACACTATCTAGAGATTTCAGCTAGCTCCCATCTCACCTTGTAAGGTCGAGCTACCACTCCTCACTAAGCTGGGTATCCCAACTCCCACAAGCTAAGTCAATCAAGTAGATATTTCTGCAGCGTAACATTACACAAATAGCAATGATCTTTCCTTCATCTCCTCCCTTCATTATATAGAGTTTCATAGTACCTTACTTTCCTAAAATATCATTTAATTAAAGTTTTTAAAATTTAAATTCTTAAAAATTCATCCCCGTACAAGTGTCACACATCCCCTTCATTCCTCCATAAATTAATTTCTTTAATTAATTAATTATCTTTATTTCCCTCACCCACCTAGAGTCACTCCTAGAATCGCTCCTAGGTGTCCCCAAATTCTCTTACAAGTTTTAATGACTTTCCCCATTATTAAATTGCTAGTTCAGTTTAAATTAGAAAGTTGTTAAATGCTAGATACCCTTACTAAGTTTGACTTTATGCTTTTCCCCTTGTGTTTCCATTTTCTTTTTATGTTTCCCTCTTTTCCTAGTTTCCTAAATATTTTAGATTTCCCTCTTTCCCCTTTTCATTTAGGACTCAAATTGGTAGGTGTAGAAATTAACCCCCTTTTTCCTTTTTCCCTTTTCAGTTAATAATTTTAAATTATCATAAAAAAATAAAACGATTATTCCCCTTTTTTAAAAATTTTACCCTAACAGATTTTTATGAATTATTTAAATTTCTTACCCCCTTATTGTTACAATATTTAACGAGTAGTATGATTATTATTTCCGTTGTTTTTATTTTATTTATTTATTTTTTATTTTTTTAAATAGATAGATAAAATTTTACCACTAGCATAATTTAGACTTAGACCTTAATTTTTTGTGTTGGGCGACACTTTATTAGGGAATTCTTTTATTTATTTTTAATTATTAACACAATATTCGTCCTAAGGCCATCTAGGTTTATTCATTTATCATAAACAACACGACGTGCCCTTCAGGACGCACTAGGTGTTCCAAGGGTGCCACTCACCTTAATTTGTTTCCCTTACACAACGTGCCCTTCAGGACGCACTACGTGCTCCAAGGGTTCCACTCACCTCTTGACTGACTTGGTAGACATTAAAATCCCCTAGAGTCAATACTCCACCAGGTGAACTTATGGGAGACTAAGGGCCTATAAGGAATAAGGACCCTGCCTTACTGCGCACCCCTTAGAATCATTGTGAGCGACTCTCACAGTTTTCCCTCACAGTATCGTGGGTCCTCTCGAACTAGGTAAACGTTAACCTATAGTTCGAGCCACAACGGGACTGCCAGTAGGCTATGGCAGGGATTTTGTCCACACTTCTCCCTCAACATCTCTAGTAGTCGTGCGTGATCCCTTTACTCTACATGGGAGTCTGGTCGACAAGCTATCATCAACCTGCATCATCAACGAATCATGTCATAATATATCCATATCATATCATCTAATCAGATGCACTAATATCACAGTAAAACAATCAAACCCCAATGGTACACTCCCTGACTCAATCCAGAGTCCAAGGGGTCCCATTGATGCCTCTACATCCTTGAGGTCCAAAATCCTGCACAATCAGTAAAACCGAGTGTTATCACTGAAATTTCGTCTGCACATGGCGACAAGAACTCAGCATCAGCAAAACAGCAATGAAGTCACTCATGGCACTGAATTAATCTCACAGCACTCCAGAAGGGCAAAAAACTATACAAAGTAACCAAAAATTGAAAGGTGCTTTACATCATCTTGATGCGCGCACATGTGCGGGACAAAAACATGTTTTGTGCGCATGCGCGCCCGACGCGCGACTGTCCACACAAAAAGCCGCGCATCTGCTGATACGACGCATTAATTGCATAGGTCGGCCTCTTGACCGCCTACAGACCGGCCCCCAAGGTGATTTGACCCTCAAATCAGAGTCGGCTCTGCAAAAATGGCAGATTAAATGACCTAAGTGAACCCTAATGCACCCCTATTCACACCTGGAGAAGGTTACAGAATCGCCCTTGAAACTGCTATAAAAGGCTGTGAGGACTCATTGTTTCAACAGGGAATTCGAAGCATCGTTACGCTGTCCAGATGATTCAGCGCTCAGTCTTTGACAAGCAATTCATCAGTAGTGTAACCCAGAGTTCTTTCATCACTCAGTTCAGTTCTGTTCATTTTGTAAGGAAAGCATTGTGTTGAGGGCCTCGAAGAGCCTTCCGCTGGAGGGAGAAGGAACCCCAGGACCCTCTCTTCCGCGTGCGCTCTGGTTTCAATAAAGCACCTGCCTGAAACCATTGATGACACCTTTGTCTGATGTTTAATTTTCTTTGTTTATTGTCGTAGTGTTATTTGCTTTCAGTTCATAGTTAGATTATAGTTTGTTTCTATTTTTGTTAACCCTTTTGTTCCACAGCATCCTGTTCTGCCCTACGAAGCCCAAGAGGGCATGCCAGCGTTCCTATTTTTTCTCACCCGGTGACGATTCGAACGCGAACAGATTGGCGACTCCACTGGGGAGATTTTGGTATTGAATCCTCCCTCAATTGGGTTTAATTCGCTTTCCTTTTGTTTTTTTTAACTTCGAGGGACTCAAACCGGCTTTCGCCGACCTGCTAACCGGTCGATTCATAGCAAAATCGAGAGAATTGGTAATTTATCACAAACGCGCGGGTATTTCGCCACACAGGCACGTGCATGCACTGGAACTGTTATCTCTCTACCGCGCGCACGCGCCTCTGTCTACAGTGACAGCCGCGCATTGGAACTAAAATTTTCATTGTAAGGTTTTGATGTGGGGGAAGTCAGTTTCTTTCTCAACAATGTTGTATGCATGCTCTAAATACTGCACCACTTAGACCCCTCAACTTATAAAGGGGATAGTCAAACAAACATAGGCACTTAGGTGGATAAAAATCATTTTTCCCTTATTTGCTTTTTGCCACGTGGATGGCTTGCTTTGATTGATAATTTAAGTGGAGCATCAAATCACATCTAAACTCACATTCGGGACTAGAAATTGCAAGTAACAATATTGAGTATGCTCTTCTCTCGCGCCATCAAGCGACCTTGAGAATCAGAAAAAGATTGCGAAAATGATCTCATCTCCCTTTAACAAAAATTTCAAAACTTTTAGGAGAGGACAACGGCTCTTTCGAGACCCCTCTTAGTTTCATT
>ML800264.1:210354-226014 GCA_009831015.1 Picea engelmannii | reverse complement strand
AAAATGGCGAAGAAAAGGATGGAAGACATGATTCATGAGACTTTGGAAGGTGGAGGGGGCATTACACAAGCCAAAGGGCATGACGAAAAACTCATAGTGGCCCTCATGAGTTCTAAAGGAAGTCTTGAGAATGTCTGCCTCTTTCATACGTATTTGGTGGTAGCCCAAACGAAGATCCAGTTTAGTGAAGAATTGGGTGCCACTCAATTCATCCAGGAGGTCATCAATGACATGAATGGGAAATTTGTCTTTGATGGTAAGTTTGTTGAGGGCATGGAAGTCAGGACACATTCGCCAAGAACCTTATTTCTTCAGGAGCATGACCACAGGAGACGAGTAGGGGATCATACTAGGGCGGATAATGCCTGCATTAAGGAGTTCCTGGACCATTTTCTCAATTTCATTTTTTTGGGAAAAGGGGTGACGATACGAACAGATATTAGGAGCAAGGCTTCTGGGTACAAGGAGAATGGAATGATCATGAACACCATGGGAAGGAGGGAGGCCTTGGGGAGTGGAAAATACCAATTGATGTTTAGAAAGGATGGCTTGGAGGTATTGTGGTACCGAGGGTGTCACTGTTGCTTGTATGGCATGGAGTTGGGTGATAACACTAGAATGACCCTTTTTTAGCAGCTTTTCCATGCGATGGGAACTAATGATCTCAGGTGAACTGGTGGTGATGCCTTGGAACTTATATTGGTGGTCCTCCTGGTCAAATTGCATGGTTAAGTATTTAAAATCTATGAGAATAGGACCCAAAGTCTGATCAGGGGATCAAATTTTGCTCAAAAATTCAAAGTGCTCGGAATCGCTTCAAACCAGACAAGAGCGTAGGCCTCATCATTGCAAACCCAATGCAACTCATTTCGTCTCAAATGGATGTCAGGAGCGATAGATATTGCAATCTTTTCATAAAGTCAAGCCAATAAAAAAATGATGCTGATTGTACAGTCCATACAGTCCGTACAGGCTAACGTGGCAAAGCCGTACGACCGTACATGTGGTGACGTGGCAGTTATTTATTAGATGACAGGTGGTTGAATGGGAAGTCGACACGTGGCACTGTTTGGGAAAGTGATTGGGTGCCACGTGGCCCAATCGTGGGTTGCCACGTGGGACCCCGGTATTTGTTATTGTTATGTTTGTTAAAATATATTGGAGTCCGTGGGGTTCGACCCCCGGACCTCCCCACCGCATAACACTTCCACAAACTCCGACCAACCAATGGGCTATCGCTCATGGCTTGATATGTATGCGCTCCGGATTGTATTTAAAGTCAAATGTTGTGTGGTTTTGGGCCGCGATCGGGCCGGGGCTTAGCCCCAGCCCTTGGTCGCGCACTTTCACATATGTGACCACGGTTGTATATATTATGGTATGGCGTGTTTCATATAGTTCAAACGGTTGTGTAACCAAATAACTCCTGCCAAGTGTCACTTTATTATTTGATATGGGACGGAGCCCCATTTTTAAAGCGCGTGGTCCTATGGACTCATATGGCCCATGGCTTAACGGTCGGGGGTATTAGTTCCGTTAACAGTTCGATGGTTTGCACCATTTTAAGGTTGTGCACATGTGCTGGGTTTTCACGCTATTTATTGTGTGTGTTCGAGGTTCATTGGAAAAGGGTGCGTTTTGTAGATGCAGAGACAACAAGCTTGAAGGGGGAACTTCCAAGAGGCCTAACTTCTTCATTTTTTGATCGATTGAGGTGCCGAAAAAGCCCAGCTAGGAGTTTTTGGATTCTTTGAAGCCATTGGAGCAGTCAGTTGGTTAGTTTGAGCATTGTAAGGCATGTTTTTGAGCACTTTGAGCAATTAATAATAAATGATCCATTGGAAGCTGGACCAGGAGATGTAGCCCAAGAGAGGGGTGAACTCCTTTATCAATTGCTGTGTTTATGTGCTTATGTTCATTGATTATGCTGCTATCTATGTGTATTTTTCATGAGTAATCCCTTATTCTATGTGTTTCAAAACTGATCCATTTGCTTTAAACACATAACATTTACATTGCAATAATTTCAAGATTTCAAGTCTTCTTCATTTTTAGATCAAAGTCCTTAGCCAGTCTGCACCCAACACAATGTCACAACCTCCCATGTCGATAGAAAACATATGGGATTTTAGGTGGTAGTCACCAATTTGGAGACACACATTTTCACAACGCCCTCCACATTTCATGGAACCAGCATTGGAAATCATGATTTGGAAATTATTGATGGCATGGATGTAGCAATGAGTTTCTTGGGCAATGCGGTGATGAATAAAATTATGGGTGCTGCCACTATCAACCAGAATGATGACCTTTCGATGCTTGATGTAACCGATTAGCATGAGGGTTTGGGGAGTGGAGAAGCCAGTGAGAGCATTGAGGGAAATGACCGGTTCTACTTCAGGAGGGTCTAAGGGAGGGGTTATGTCAGTGGATTCAGGTGACTCAGACACAGAGGGAGTTTCTTCATCTTCTTCCGAAATCTCCTCGGAGATGGCCATAAAAATATTTTGTTCTTTACACTTGTGGCCCGAGAAATATTTGTCATCACAATTATAACAAAGGCCTTTGAGTTAGCATTCACCATTTTAACCTTGGTTAATTTTTGGATCTTTAGTGGAGCAGAGGAAGTAGTGGGATTTAATGGTTTAAGGCGAGGGATAAATGAGGGTTTGTGGTTTTGAGCAGATACAACCTATTGTGCTTCTTTATCTCTTTTGGTAGCCTCCACCCAACTCTCAGGCTGATCCATGAGAACATGGGCCCAAATTTCATCCTTGAGGCCGCTGATAAAACACTCTCAGAAAAAGGAATTAGACATGCCCTCTGTTCTAAAAGCCAGGCACTCAAAGGCAACTATAAAGTCTTCCACTTTTCCTAATTGTTTCAACTTTTTCAAATGTCCCAAATGGTTGGTGTCAGTGTCAAAGAATTCATAATGCTCTACCACAAAGTGTTTCCAAGCAATATACCCCTGACGATAAGTTTTTCTCCATTGCCACCATTGCCAACGTTCTTGATCTAGATGGAGAACACCATACTGGAGTTTGGCCAAGTCATCTATAATGTCGTATAAAGAGAAGTAATGTTGCATTTGGGTTACCCAACTAGTGGGGTCCGAGCCATCAAATTTGGTCACATCCACCCGTGGAAGGCGTAGGTCATGTTGAAAGTGATGGTTCTGCAAGGTATGGGAATGAGAGGAACGATCACCTTCAGTATGTGGAGATGAGGAAGAGGAAGGGTTATCTGTAGGGATATGAAGTTTGGTGTAGAGTGCCGAAAAGACTGATTCAAGCTAGGTGGTGAGGTCTTGTTTGATTTCCCCATTGAGGATTGCATGGTTGTATTGATGGCGACAACATTGGCACAGAGTTGTTTCAGTTCTTGTTGGGTCTCAATGAGACCATATTGCAAGGTGTTGAAGCGAGCTTCCAAGTCTTGGCTACGAGTATGGGCCATGAGGATGGGGAAACTGAAAAGGGGAGGGCGGGGTAAAACATTTTGGCCGAAAAAATGATATGGATGAATGTGATAAGGGCGAAGAGATGAATCCAATGGAATAAGTCTCAAATAATGGTGAAAACAATTCCATATATATATATTTTTATAGAGTTATACTCCAGTCTGAAGAATACTGTAGAGAGGAAATGCCCAAATTCTTAACCATAAAGAAATGTGTATTTACTTGGCCACCCAAACACAGTTGCGTGGCAATAGATCTTGTCTGTTTCAATTTTTTTATGTTTCTGTCCCCCAAGGGTTAGGTATTCAAGGGTTCTACAGACAAGGGTTTTCCTTGCGCTATAGCTCTCTAATATATGTGCAGGTCCAACAGTAGTACTTGCCCCAATATCTCAGGCACTAACTAAGGAGGATAGACCGTACCCTTAGCCATACTACCCGACTACCCAAGTACTAGAGAGTATCTTCCCGTGTGCTATTCTCGGTGACACTATAGCAGTCAGGCGACCGATCGGTTTATCTAAAGAGAGCTTCAGGCAATCTAGGCCGATCCGTACACAGGTTCTGTCTGATGCACTACTACTCAAAGGGGTACCAACGGGGGTTACAAGGGTGGCCAACAGATGTGCACTTAAGTACCACTTGTATTTCCTGTGTGTATGAATCCCTCAATCGCATGTTTATGCATGTAACGATAGATCTCTGTGGCTTAAAGACGCCAAAATATGTCTCTACCCTGAAAAAAAATTAACCCACACTTTCTACCGAGGAAAGTGCTCTGATACCACTTGTAATATACTAGATATAAAATGTATGCAGAACTGAAATAAAATGCTAGTAATGGTAGAATAACAACAATATAACCAAAACATTCACCACAATAACACTGAAATGATATAAGAATAACAACAGAAACAACACTTTGAATCTGAAAGCAATGTTCACGGGCCTCTTTACAATAATATCCAAGCTAGGGTTCTCATACCCTTGAATCCTATTTATACTAAAAAGAAGCATCTAGAGGAAGATCCTTCTAGAAGCGGAAGATTCTATTAGGTCTTCTTACATCCGCCTTATTCTATTTTATTGAAAGGCCTTATTAATATTTACCTTTATTACATCCGAATATATTGTTCTACCTATGTGCGGGTTAGGACCCTAACAAAAACATAGGTACCAAAAGGTCAAGCTCAAGGAGAATAACTTAATGAGGTAAGGAAAGGTAGGTATGGAGACTTGCTAATGGGAGGATTAAGTGCAGTCCACAAGTGGAAAAAGTAAAGTTCACAGGGGATATGGAGAAGATCACTACTGAGGGTCATTGTATAGGTTTAAAGAGAAGCCACAACATAAGAAATAAATATTCCAAAGAAGATGGCATGAGAAGGAGGATGAGTCAAGAAAAACATGCTAGAGAAATGGACGAGCTAAAGGAGAGGCTCAATGTCATACAGATGCTGCTACATGAGAATATGGAAGAGAACCATAGATGAGGATGGAAAGTGAAGAAGGTCAAGTGGTCAGTAGCACAAATATTTGAGGAGAAGCTTAGCTAAATATTGAGAAACCTAAATCATATGATGAATGCTTTGATAGAGAAGGAAAACATTAGAGGAGATGAGTTAATATTGAGGCCAATGACTGAAGGAAAAGTTCACTATTGTGAACCAGAGTAGGGAGACATCCTTGGAGAGGATGATGCTGATAGGAGACCTGTTGAGAGTCTCACAGACTACTTGGAGTGTGAAGATGAGAGACTTGCAGGAAGTCTCATGATCTCTTTGGAGAGTTCAAATTAGCATGATGATGTGATGACATAAGGATCAATTGAGGTTGAACAACCAAATACTTTTGAAACTGATATTTTTTGTGTGGTTGCATGATTTGCAGGTGATGGCAAATCATCTGAAGTTGTCATGAAGAAGAAGGAAGAAAAATAAATGTATCAAAACATTGAAAGAAGACAGGATCAAAATTCCATTCTGATGAAGGATGAGGCCACCGTGTCTCACAAAGATAGCCAAAAGTGATCCCATACACATTTTTTCAAAGAAATTGTTGAAGGGAAACTACAAAAATATGTTGTTGTAGAGAACATAGAAGAAGATTTGGCTCACAGAGATAGCCAAGAGAAGGATGACAATAATAATTCAGATACAATGCTTACCAAATGGGATGAACAAATTGAGCTCCTGGAAATATTGATGAGGAAACTTGAGTTATATAAAAAGGAAATTACAACCAAATACAAAACATGTTCACATGTGCCTAGTAGTAATGAGAAAATTCTTTTAGCATATGAGGAGCAAAAGGTAAATTTTAATTTTCAAATTAAATTGAAAAATGCAGGGGCAGAAAGTGATGAGCATGAATATGTGAATAGAGAAATAGAACTTGAACTATTTCTTAAAGAAGAAGAAAGACCTCAAATTCAACATTCCGAGTTGATGAATATTGAGGAAGAAATGAGCTTTTTGGACGAGTGGCTAGCTAAGGATACAAGTGGTGAGGATTGCAGAAAAATTGCAGGTTTAACTTGAATCGATTTTAGGGAGAATATTGGAGTTCCAATTTGTAAGGGCATAAGCAAAGATGAGAGTAAAAATCATGAAGATATAAAAGAAAAGGAAATTCAACATCCAATAGACATCAACAACAATTTTCAGCAAGAAAGCAGAGGGATGTGCCAACAACAGGACAAAATGGACATAAAGATTGAAGTGATGAGGAATCTAATGATGAATGTTTCTCAAAAGAGGCATAAACCAGTAAGGAATAAAAACAACAACAAGATGCAAGTGAAAAGGGAATATTGCAACAAAAAACCCAGTAGGGCATTGCGACACAAAATATGGAAGTCAAGAGGGTTGCAGTTAACAAAAACAAGGAAACATGATAGAAGAGGAAAAAGAGAGCTTGAACATAAGGCGTGGTATCTAGGAGGACTTCAATCAATGAAAAATCACGATCAGGAGATCATGAAGCATTCCAACCTTGGGAGTTTGATGCAGGAGCATCCTGCTTCCATAATATTGTACATTTGATGATACCAAAGGGGTATTCATTTTACTAAGGGATTTGGTTTCCTAAGTGTGTGTTGTGGTAATTTCCTACGTTTCTAGAGAATTATAGAATAATTGTGTAATTGATATTGAGAGAGAGGATATTGTAATTAGATCTTCTTATGAAAGAGATCTCAAGAGTTTTTGTGAGAGAAATAGAGATATTAGGAGGATACGAGAGATCCTAGAGATATTTGAGTGATTTTTGGATCCTCTTCAGTGTTTTGTGGATCTATATATCCTAAGGGGATTGATTTAGGAATGTTGTTAAGGATATTGTGGATTTGAACTAGAATTGTTTTTAGTATCCTTTGCATAAAATTATAAGCCTATGATTCATGAAAGAGGTTGGACATTACATGAGGGAGTCAAGCCAGGGAAATGAATTCCTATCGAATGTAATTCAAGCCAGAGAAGGAAAGGATTCCTTATGTAAATTTTGTATAATATGTATGCATTATACTTATGAAGGAATGGAACACTCGGTTTCGAGTGTTGTATAAGATAACCCCGTTCTTTGTGTGATAATGCATAAGAATGGATATATGAATTATATGTAATGAGATTGGATAATAGTGATGTTGTGATGAAGAGTGATTATGTGTCTCTCTATATCAACATTGTCGAATTATCATGCTATAATTATTGTCGACGGTGGAATATTCCCATAATTGTATGAAGATCAAGAGATGAGTGGATACATTGAGGGGAGATATGTATATTCAAATTGCAGGTCATAAGGTTAAAATTATGATTGAGGAAGAATATCGGCTCGAAGAATGAAATGAGTTTAGTCAAATGATCATTGGTCACTCCTATGATCAATTATCCATAGTATTTGTAGGGTGGAGGGAATTGAAGAACCTGAATTATTAAAGTTCAATTGATTGTGGGGTTTTTCTACAATAGTCACTGGATGATTGGAAGGAAGAGAAGATATAAGGTGGATATCTTCTTGCATATGGAAGTGTGTGAAGTTTAACTACAAAGTCACTTTGTAAAAAGGGGAAACCAGTGGGTTTCCAGGGGGTCACGTGTCGAGTTTGGTTATTTCACATTTTCCCCAACGATTTAAAAAACCACCCTTCAAAATTTGCAAAAGGGGTTTAAGGGGGTTAGCCTGTGGTCATAGCCCAAGGTAACATGGAGAGAAGGTAAGAAATGAAGATTTTTCATTATATACATGCACCTTTTGATATAAAACCACTTGTTTTGAGCTCTTGATTGTAAATATGAAAGGACCAGAGTAACAATTTCTCAAATGTATAGACCATGTATTAAACTTAGACTCTTTTCACTAGTTATGAAGAACAAAAATGAGTTTATAGCCATGCAATATGATTAACGTTGGGTATTGATGAGTGTTATAACCTGCAAAGTTCAAGGACTTAGGAGGTTGGTTCATTCAGGGCCAATATAAATTGTATTGAACCTTATCATGATTCATTTAACCTAGAACCCATGGTAGTAATGTAGAATGAAGGTTTTGCATGGAGAATACAATGGATATGAGTCCTATAATGAAATTCTGTCTATTTTGAGCATATTACACCTATAAACTGATCAAATCTATGATAATAGAGCATAAAATAGGTATCTAAGAAAAAGAGAGAGATCAAGGGGTAGTACTTGTCCACTATTCTTATGAAATAGAAAAAAACAGAGTAATATAAAAATAAAACTATGAATGGTGTAACGACCCCAGTCGTTACGACAACATGCGACACATAACAAGTGATTTTTTAATTTTTTTTAAAGCAGGAAGTAACAACGAAAACAATCAATCAAGGCAACTCGACAATGAACACAACACACACAATTCAGGCAACAGAAAACTTAACAACCCAACATACTAGCACATCATGCAGCTAGATGTAACATATGAAAATCAAATAGAAAAAATAAAAATGACTACCCTCCCATCCTACCCTATGTGGTTAGGACCTTAAGGACACATAAGCAATGCTCAAGCCCAGTTTCTCATCTATTTTTACCATTTAAGGTCTCAAGGCTAATGAATGTTCTGAGGAACAAGGAGGTGTCTACATCCCGCCCAACACACGCAAGATCATGCCTACTAATCTAAAAGAAAACATCAATCAATCCAAACACAACAACTTCGATGACCAGACACTAGAACCTTCCTGACGAGAGAGAGGTAATCACAACAAAAGTTACAAAAACAAGTACAACCATAAATACAACAACATCATCCACATCGGGAGGCACATGATCCTAAGTCAAGTTTCATATGTGCTTATTGATCAACATGTGCAATGACCCAATCATAAGGTTTTACATCACCACATTGCGACAAAGGCACTAGGGACCCACATGCAAACAAAAGTTCTAAACATTCAACCCAACATAAAAACCAACATGCATGAAATCCAACTGGCACGGACATACATTATATGACGCTGCTAGATGAAGGTTCTCAATAAATAAAGAAATGTGCAAAAATTAACGAAAATTCATGAGGAAACATAAATTGCTTCACCACATTTAGATAAATAAATTAAAATCAACCATCAATGTAAATATCATAAGGAAAATCCTGTATTTAAACTAGCATATCCCATCATTCAATTAATTAATGCTAGAGCTCTATAATGACAATAACAAATTGTTTTTACTCCCATTAATGTGATCCACTGATACCATACTCAGACTAATCGACGACCAACCTGAATTATAAATCATTACTTACACATGTACATCATTTCTAAACTCCGTGCAAGAATTAAATTGAGATCGTGGGAGTGGCATTAATAGATAAAAAGTCATCGCATTAAATCAAGTGAACTATTATGGCAAGGGTAACGAATAATCTATTGGTCTAGATAAATGCATCAAATGTAAATAATCCAATAACCTTTTTACAAGGGAAGGAACTTAATTTAAGAAAATAGAATTAGGAATTTTACACATAGATCCTTTTTGTAGTTACCATGCTACCCAACATTTGCTTAATACACCAAAGTGCAGTTCTTTACAATTAAAAACAAAATGAAAAATCCCCCTGCCACTAAGATGACCGCATCCCAAAATACACACAGTCCTCATTACCAATTTACACCCAACCATATGACATTGATGGATACAATATACAACCATAATTGTTAAACATTAATAAAATAATAAAAGACTGTTATTCCACATTTGAAATGGGCAGGACAGTTGGTTTAATCCCAGCTATCATCATGACATCGATTTTTACTACATTAAATATTTTATAGAGATAGCCAAGGCCACTAATTAATATATTTCCTGGTGATATTCAGATACTCAGAATCATTAATTAAAATCTCTACGTTTATATTAATTCTCTTGTAATTATTCACAGGATGTTAAGACCCGGGCATACTTAACCCCATGGATCTCAGAATTAGAGTTATAACACCTGCCAATTGTCCGTAAAAGGAGATTCTCAAGGCAAGAGAATAAATAAATAATTAAAATGGTGTATTGGGAATATGAAACTTGCCAAGAAAACTCATAAATCGCAGAAATAGAAAAAAGAAAGAGTAACCACCACTGGCCACCTAAATATCGCTTCCATCTGGGAATCACTGCCAAGTAAATCGTTGCCAGTGATTTTCGCTGCCAAGTAAGAAGACGTTACAGACGAGGAGAAAACGCGGTTGGGTTTTGGCATTTGGCAGACTTGGACTCATTGTTGTCTTTATTCTGTTTTCGTTATTAGTGTCCACCCATGGTTATTCATTGATGGCTTGGGAGAATTCAATGCTATACATGTATTCAAGCAATGAATTTATTTAATTTAAAATTGATAACATATTTATTGGCGTCCATTCTTCCCACTATGTATGGATCACATTAGTTTATAAAACTGTATACATAAATTGTTAGTGGATGAATTTCCTGAGTTTTATATCCATTGAATACCCATCAGTTTATATAAATAAGATTACAAAATATATAACAGAGAGTGACAATTCACTATAACTGCAATTATCACCGTAAAAGGTAATGCAAATTATTCTTGTAAATGCAAATTATCTGCAATCACTCAACAAATCGCTAAAAAAAATCACTTTAATAGCTCAACAAAATCTCCCAGCAAAAATCACTGTAAATTGCTCAACAAAAATCACTATAAATCATTCAACAAATTTCTCAACAAAATCACTCAACAATTCACTGTAATATCTCAACAAAATCGCTCAACAAAAATCACTGTAAATCGCTCAACCAAAATCATTGTAATTCACTCAACAAAATCACTATAAATCGCTCAAAAAAATCTCTCAACAAATCACTGTAATCGCTCAGCAAAATCACTATAAATATCTCAACAAAATCACCGTAATCGCTCAACAAAAATTATTGTAAATCGCTAAAAAAAAATCACTGTAAATCACTTAACAAAATCACTGTAATTGCTCAACAAAATCACCATAAATCGCTCAATAAAATCGCTGTAATCACTCAACAAAAAATCACTGTAAATCGCTCAATAAAAATCACTCAACAAAATCACTGTAAATATCTACTGAAGGGAGGGGATGCAAGCAAAACTATTTTTAAGAGCCCATATCATCTACAATCCAACATTCTAAAACCACAATAGGAATTGAAACTGAATAAAAGCTTAAATTTAAAGCCTTACTATGAACAAATAGAATAGCATCAACTAGAAATACATTAGTTTCTTCATGATCATTATAATCTCATACATAGGATAATTTTAACTAAAATACAACAAAATTCAAATATGCGTACTGAATCCGAAGGCGATGATCCCGTAGATGTTGTCCCGTGCATGTTCTCTATCCAGATCCTTCTTTTCGACCGATGAGACCTCACCGGTACCTCCCAGCCAATGCTAGGGGTACTCATATTCCCCCTGAGCCCCCCGAGCCGCAAAGGGGCCATGCACACAATACCAAAGAATGATATCTCCCAGCTCACCTCGCAAGGTCGAGCTACCACTCGTTATCCAAGCTAAGTATCCCAACTCCCACAAGAGAAATTCAGTGAAGATAAAATTCTGGCAGCATAAGCTTACGTAAACTAGATGTGATCCATACTCCTCCTCCGCCATCCTTTTTATAGAGTTTTCAAGTGATTAGTTTCCCAAACCCTCATTAGATTCCTTTTTCATTTATTTAATTAGGAAAAATCTCCCCTGTACACATGTCACCTGATCCCCTAGTTGCACAAGAAAATTAATTTATTAATTAATTAAATTTTCCTATTTCCTTCATCGACCTAAAAGCATTCCTAAAAACGCTCCTCAGTGTCCCATTATTCCCTTACAATTCTTAAATGACTTACTCCTTACTTAAATCCTAGTTGGGTTCATCAATATAATGTTCCAAAGGTTAGATTCCTTACTAAGTTAGACATTCCCCTTTTTCTTTAAGTTTCCCCTTTTCTTTAAGTTTCCCTTTTTCTTTAAGTCCCCCCCTTTTTAACTAAGTTCAAAATTAGCAAGTTTAGACAAAAAACCATTTACCCCCTTTTAATAATTAAACCTTCATTAATTTTTTTACTTTAATTAATAAAGATTGAATTTTATTTACCCCCTTCTTCTTATATGTCTAATTAGTTTTATTTTTTATTCAGAGGTTCTACTTAGACCTAGGTTTTAAATTCACTAGCCTTGGGGACAGTTCTTAAGGGAAATTTGTTATTAAACTTTACTCATCACATCATTCATTTTAAGGCCGACCAGGTTCTAGGGAGGCATATTTTTCTAGGCACTAGGTTTATTAACTTACCATGGTTAAAATCGTGAGGTTCCCTTCAAGACACACTACGTGCTCCAAGGGTTCCACTCACCTCTTTCTATTTTATTTACACGACGTGCCCTTCAATACGTACTACGTGCTCCAAGGGTGCCACTCGCCTCTTGACTAAATTTGATATATGTCAAACCCCTAGAGTAAATACTCTGTCAAGTGATCTTGTGGGAGACTAAGGGCCTCTAAGGAATAAGGACCTTGCCTTATTGCATGCCCCTTAGAATCATCGTGTGCAACTATCACAGTCTTCCCTCACGACATCGTGGATCTCTCGAACTAGGTAATCGTTAACCTACAGTTCATGCCACAGAGGGAGTTCTAGTAGGCTGTGACAGGGCTGTTGCCACACCTCTCCCTCAATGTTTTTGGTTGTCGTGAGTGACCCCCTTACTCCAAATATGAGTGTGGTCGACAAGCTATCGTCAGCCTCCATCCATCAATGAAACATGTCAGTGATAAAAATCAACATCATAATATCTAATCATATGTACATATGTCACATCAACAACATTCAAACCCTGACAGTCCACTCCTTGACTGGATCCTGAGTCCAAGGAGTTTCTTCGATGCCTCGACATCCTCTAATGTCCAGATTCCTGCACACTCAGGAGAACCCAGTCAATAGCACATGTCGATGTATATACAACAAAACATCATATCATCAAATCCACAATATCTCATAATCATAATAAAAACAACCAATAGTATAATGACCCGGATCAATTGCAAGAAAGTGTCCTTAAATAATAAGTTCGCTCAGTGCGCACAAGAGCGGGATGTTACAAATGGTAGTGATCCTTAGACTACCTCTTTGTAGGTTTATTGAGCATACATGAATTATGAAGCTTCTAGACTGTGATTATTGGTGTTGGTAGGGCTATCAGGTTTTGTATATTTCAATCCATCATCCTTTATAGTTACAAATTTGAAGTTTTTGTGGACTTTACTAATGTATTATCAGTGTAGAGTCATATTTTTCTTGTAGATACCATAATACATTGATATGATTTTATTCTTATTGACTATTATATTCATAAATACATCTTTAATGACAATGCATTTTTCTTTTTTAAAATAAAAGAGTATACATTCCTCCCTTCCTTCCTTAGACTCTTTATTGAAGTCTACAAAAAAAATAATTTTATCTTCTAACAATATAGTTCTTAAGCATTTCCCCATTCCTACTTCTCCCTTTTCTAAATTTACTATACAAACCAATGTCAAAACTCTATAG
Organism: Picea engelmannii; assembly: GCA_009831015.1. Taxonomy (NCBI): domain Eukaryota; kingdom Viridiplantae; phylum Streptophyta; class Pinopsida; order Pinales; family Pinaceae; genus Picea; species Picea engelmannii. The sequence goes on along the minus strand of ML800264.1, from coordinate 212,485 downwards.
CATTCTCTCCTTCCACTCTTTTATCTTTATGCCTTTGTCAACTTTCTTATCTCTTTTAACTTTTGATGCTAAAAGGCATAGAGACATTATTAGTACCTGCCCAAGAAGGTACTATAGTAATCGGTCATGATATCAAGTTATATTAAACCCTTCCTTTTTCACATTTTATCCAATGTTTTTGAATATTTTTTAATAAACACCTTTTATGAAATATAAAATATATATTTTTTATTATTTTTAATTTTCATCAACTTAATTTCTTATTGGTGTAAACACCTTTGAATTGACATAATTACCATGGTATTTTTCCAATATTTTATTATATTTTTCACGCTACAAAATTTATGTTTTAAAAAATAAAATTTAATTGGCTAGTTTGACACTCACATACTTCCTATGACTGGAGTCTTCAAGCCTCTAGCCATCGATGCCTGACGCCTCTCTCCAGTCCAGACATCCATTGGATTAAGTTAATCTTTCATACATACATTAGGCAATTCCATATAGACATTCGACACTTTTCAAGTTTGCACATTCGAAAATTCCATGCAGACATTAGACACTTTGCAAGTTTCCATGGCATGCGACACTTTGCATGAACTTTCATACTAGAATATATAGAGCTTATCAACGATAGTTCAATCCAATTCAATTCTTTCTTCTCCAGAGTTGAGTATTGCTCCTCCTCCTCCTTCCTGTTGCTCCAATGTCGTAGAACCACTACCACTACTAGAATATATAGAGCTTATCCTGGTTCTCAACCACTATCACTACTCATATGCAATGGCAACGTTGTTCATCCCTACATTCTTGCTGCTCCAATGCCAGAGTCGAGTACTTCTCCTCTTCCTTCCTACTGCTCCAATGCCGGAGTTAAGTACTGCTCCTCCTCATTCAACTTATCCACCACTACCGCCTTCATCTTCTCCACTAGTTGAATCCAATGCCAACTTGCCAATGTTTTTCATCTCTGAGTTTGTGTTGCTCCTTCAGCTTCTGCTTCTCCACCCTACTACATTAAAACCACACAACTCCTATCACATTGCACATTGCAAAAGAATTTCCTAAATTGTCTTGTGAGAAAGACAAACCTACTTACTGGATCACAATTATCTTCTTTTTCTTCCATATCCATTATCTATTTCAATATACTCTAACCCTGCAATAAAATATTGGACCTCCTTACTGGATCACAATTATCTTTTTTTTCTTCCATATCCATTATCTATTTCAATATACTCTAACCCTGCAATAAGATATCGATCCCACTTATTAGTATTCAACCTGCAATAAGATATCCATCCCACTTATTAGTATTCAAAATCCACTTAAGATATTGATACCACTTATTAGTATTCAAAATCCAGTTAATGGTAATAGAATTGTTTTTGGTGATAGCTTTATTATTCAATATCCACTTAAGATATTGATCCCACTTATTAGTATTCAAAATCCAGTTAATGGTAAGAGAATTGGTTTTGGTGGTAGCTTTATTGAGTGAATTTTACCTTCAAGTCATTCCCTTTGCAAAGCCATTCTCTTGATTTTGATTTTGTTCCCTTTGCAAAGAACTTCTCTAGCTTTTGTTTTTGTGGTTCTCAATGGCCAATGATTTCAACACTATTTTCTTCAAACATGTCATTGTCATAGTGATTGAGTTTCATAATTGCAATATAGAAAAATTAAATAATTTTACATACATATGGAAATATTGATAGTGTTACAAACAAAAGAAAGAACAATCCAACATATGTAGATACTTCTAGTGTTACAAAAAAACGTTGCTATAGTAGTATTTACAAACAAAAGTTGCTACCAGCCACCCGCGAGCTTCAAAGGATCAGAGCACACCATCGATTCACGATTTCATCGGTTCACTAAACTCATCTCTTCTGGCATATGATGACTAACAAACCACCTGCATGCTTCATTCAACAAAAATGAAATGATTCTCCATTAACTAGCAGGAACGATACTTTCATATGCTAGGGATCACTGAGTTTAGTTTTCCAATTTTTAGACTGATGTGAAACCCGACTTTCCTTCGAAATAGAATGGTTTTTGCCTTTTAATCCATGAAAATGGAAAATGCAAGACTTGATAGATCGGTTTGAATCGGTATGATACTTTT
>ML800264.1:153492-183714 GCA_009831015.1 Picea engelmannii | reverse complement strand
CAACAATTTAACTTAGATGTAGAGATAACAATTGTGTTTTCCCATCTATATATGTACTTCCCTATCTTTTTTGTGTGTGAAATAGAAACACATTATTTGTAATTATATCACCATAGATAGACATAAAAACTGGAAGTAGAATATATGCATCTTGACCTTAATTTCTTTAATCTATTAAATAAGACATTTTTCAGGTTGGTGTTGTGAATCATAAATAAAATGATGAGATGAAACATGATTTCCTCAATTTTCCAATAGCTAGGTTAGGCCACATACTTATGCATATTGTATTTCCACCAATACTGAAGTTGTAACTATCAAAACATTCCATTATGAACATAGGGATGCAATCCCCATTTACACGCACAGATTTTAGTTATTTAAACCATGAAGCACCCTAGTATGTTCCCTCAAAATATTATCTATTTCATTAATTAGAAATACCTGATAGAAAAAATATCCCTAGTCTAAGCCAAATCTAGCAAAGATTTTAGCTTCTAAACCCTACAAACGTTCCACTACATTAGTAAAACAAAAACGTAGAAAATAACTTTTGGAAATCGTTGAATATGAACATACTTTTGATTTAGTAGCTTTGATAGTGTAAAAAAAATTCCAAACACTCCACAAGTGAAAGTAATTTGTAATGAAACCTTGACCCAAGTAAAGTGATTTGATGTAGTGTTGGCCTTGGCTTTGATAAATGAACACATTGATGCATATGAATAATTTGATGTTGGAGTCAATTAATAATATTTCTACTATAGAAAAAACTCTATAATGATGTATATTCATTGATCAAATTATATAGACATCTACAAGGTGTTGTGGCCACAACCACCCCACTTTCCTTTTTCTTATATAAGCAAAAGGAAAGCCTTGCCCCACTAAATTTGAGCTCTAAATCCTAATCCACTATTATTTTAATCCTACTCGATATTCTTGGTCCACCGTGAGGGAGTTGGGGGTTTAAGATATTTATTGATGGTTTATCCTTAGGGATGTTTGTCACAATTGATAATCTCATGGATTTCGTACTTTCAGATGTTCTTTGTTATACTATCGATTTATGATTCTTCTTTGACCTTTTTGTGGTGAGATTAAAAGGTTATCTTTTGGACCTTTACACTAATTGGTTTTAATGGATTTGAATATATTCTTGATCTTATTTTAATGAAAGGATTGATGCACCATATTATTCCTTGAATGTGTTTTCTTTTAAGGAATTCTTGAATTCTTATGCTTTGGTTTCAAATGTCATCCCATGGAATCGTTGAGAAATATATGGTTGGCTTGAATGAAGAATACATTGACATTTCAACATTCCCTTGCATTGTACCTTAGAAGATCATTTTTTTGATTTCCTCATTCTTTGACCATGCCTTTCTTTTAAGATATTTTTCATTTGATGGGTAAAATGACTATGAGAAGGAATATAAATTTTATAACATATTGGAAAGTATCTCATTCATTGTGTAACAAAGCATATTCTTTCTATGGTTGCAGGAACAAGGTTTCCAAGTCACTTTCTTATTGGATTCTTTTGTTGTTTCAAGTCTTCAAGAAGATCATGCCTAAGAAGAATATCATGTGCATTTGGTCATATAAGACATGAAACGTGAGACACATGCTTCCAATTGATGAACATAACAATTAAACTCACGAATGCCTTGAGAAACCCCATATTTCTCTCTCTAACCACTTTAATATTGTAATTCCTATGTGAATCGCCTTTATCTTGTTTTCTCTTGGATAGGCTTCTCTCTAATTAAGATATTGATACTTATTGACTCCAGCATTAGGAATTGAGCCTTGTCTTTCCTGAACCCCAACCGAATTTAATTTTATGACCATATATATTAATTTCTATCTTCACTTCCATTCCAAGGATTGAATGTTGTTGTATTTTTCTATTTCACCAGGAAATTGATCCATGGTTGGAACCTTCATCCTTATTCGGAACCTTGACCTTTGGAATTAACTTATTGTGCTCCTCCCCTTTGAGGATATGCTTTACCATCTACTCAATTTTCTCCTCGGGATCCAAACCTTGTAAGTGTAACACCCCTCTTCGTTATGATTAAGAAAAGCAAAGCACAAAAGGTAATTTATTTATTTATTTAAATCATTAGGAAAATGATGTCTACACTTAAATTAAAGTGAAACATAATCAGTGACATCATAAATAAATGCATCACATGCGACACATCATTGAAACAATAACAACACAAGACCAACACATCATCATAAATCACAGTGCTAAATGATCCACACATAAACATAAACACGACATAGTCCAACACATTACCATCAAATGATGCAACAATAATAAGGATAAACCATGTCACTGAATATGAAATAAGAACCCTCCCAACCTATCTTGCATGGTTAGGACCTCCAGGACACATAAGAAATGCTCAAGCCTAGGATCTAATTTATTTTGACCATTTAAGGTCTCAGGGATGGAAATTGTTCTGAGGAACAAGGAGGTGCCTAAATCCTGCTAAAACCAATCAAGTCGAAAATCGAATAGATCAATCAATCAATACTAAACATCAAGTAAGCATGAAGCAAGAGTAATTAATTTCATAACTCATCATATACCAACATTAAATTCAAGGCGCAAGATTAATAAAAATTACAACTGATCATACATCAACGTTTAATTTGAAGACACAATAAAGTTCTAATAACATATCACACATCACATAAATTCCAAGGTGCAAAATAAATTTAATTACTAATTCAATCATACAACGACATAAGATAAGGAATAAAATAATACATCTACTTTACTTCAAGGCGCACAATCAATCAACCATTTAATTATTTATTAATCAATATTATCTCTAGGTTCACACGTGATCCAAATTCCGAATTAGACATAAATCAACACCATTCATTGTGCGCAATTCATCTATTCAGTTAGGAGATCATGCTTCAACATTAATTTCAAGAGGCATGAGTATATAATTACTAAATTTGTTTTACAATGATACCATTGCAAGGCACATTAAATCCCATTACTTAATCGTTTACAAATAAACAATAAGGACCCAAGAGCAATTAAATTAAAAAAACGCATACATCAACATAATAAATGGTTCCAGGATGTCTAACTACTTAACCAATCATACATCTATATTAAATCCACGACGCAAATAAATTTATAACTCAATCATTCATTAATCATTAATTATTTATTTTAGCAGAGAAAACTATCGATTTATCTGATGGTGCAACAAAGCTATCTACTCAATCAACCATACATCCATTTTAGGTAAGTAAGAGTACATTATACACATCTTGTCATACATAAATGTTATTCATGGCACATGAATGGTCTAATCACTTAAGTGGTCACACCTCGACATTAATTGAGGCATGCCAATAACTCTTATCACTTATCTAAACATGCCTCACCATTATTCCAAGCACCCATTGACCCACCAAATTGGTTTTCATAAAATTTTCAAACCATAAGTAAATCATCTATCCAACTTAAAGATGATAGGCTAGTTTAACCTCATGAGGGTTCCAAGGAACACAATAGAATGGTTATTAACCTATCATCATTACAAATCTCTCCACATTTGACTTACCGAGAGGTACATTAAGGATCCATTTATGAAATGCTAACAAGTGAGTTTACAATAACTAGGTGTCGAACCAAGAAATGATTAGGTGGGTAAGGTGAGTTCCATATTAGAATAGGAACTTAACCATAGGAATAATAGGAGTTACCACCATCAAGTCATGGTAAAATATGAAACTCGTTTTTAAATTAAAAAGAAAGGGGTCAACAACATAATCGAGGGTAAGAATCGACGACGAAAAATTGTTGATGCAATCCAGTCATTAACTAAAAGTTTTACAACTATTCCAAGTTGAACAAGTGAAAATTAGAACCATAATCAAGGGAGCAATCTAATCCATATACAATTCGAAGTACTAAGGTTTAGAACTATAACCAAATTTTAATACAATGCAATTTCAACCAGAAACAATCCTTCATGATCTTAGATAGTGTTTTAATTGGTTTATGAGATTTAAGGAAATAAAAAAGAATACGGGAAAAACGCTAGGAAGAAGGGAGAAATTCAAGGATTAAGAAAAGTAAAAACCAGTTCTCCGAGTAAGAAAAAAAGACACAGCAAGGAAACATTGAGTGAAGGGAAACACAACAATAAAAATGTTTTTATGAAGGGTAAGACACATCAATAAAGACGTTGAGGTGACAAGTGGTAATTTCACTGATCAATGGGAAAACTCACTGTGTAATAAAGGTAAAATTGTCGAGCCTGTGGAGACCAACCACAGTGTAAGAGGAGGTAAAAACGTTGAGTTTTAAGGAAATAATTCGTTTTGTGAAGGAAGGTAAATTTGATGATCACTTTACTTATCATCTACCATCAAAATTGTGGCAGAGAGGGTCAACTTCACAGAGGGAAGATCCCATATTTAGCTAAGGATTCAAGTAATTTTTCCAATTCGGCTAGAAGGATAAAGGGGCATTTCGTTTTAGTTTAAGTTGAAGATTCAAAATTTTACCAGATCAAATGCTGGTTGATTTTTCTCAAATGCAGGTGAGATATCCTTCAAGGGTTGCAAAGAAAAAAATGTAAAAAATGAAGAAGTAACTAGATCAAATGATGGGTGATTTTTGTCGAAACACAAGTGATATATCCTTCAAAGGTTGTAGAGAAAACAATGTAAAAATTGAGAAGCACCCAGATCAAATGCTGGGCGATTTTGCATGTAAATTACAGAGGTAATAAGTGAATAAATAACCAAGAAAAAATGTAGATATATCATTAACAAATTGTTGAGGGTAGAGGAGAAATGGATGGGAGAAATTGCATGTAAATTACAGAGGAAATAAGTAAGTAAATACCCAATAAAAAACACACAGATTGTGTTAATAAATTGCTGAGGGAAAAAGAGACCAATCAATGAGAAAGAAAATGATTGAAATCACTTAGTTCTATGGGAAAACACAGAGCTAATACAGATCCAAATCGTTGGTAATTAAAAATTAAAATTGCTAGTATGCAGATAAAACTTCACACAAAAACCACACAGGTATTAAACACATAGAAAAATTTAGACGAAGGATGCTGGGAGAAATGGTTTTAAAACGCAAAGAATTAATAAATCGCAGAGGATGAAAGGGATATAAATTGCATAGGAAACATTAGAGAGCCACCCAACTTCACCAGACAATAAATCAATAGACTAATTCTAAAAACATATATGCAATAAAAAATAGATATAATGCAAATTCAAAATGGAAATACTGTGACTGAAGGAGAGAATTCGATGATGATATCCTACGCTTGTGCTCCATCCATCTCCTCACTTGCTAACCATGAAGACTTAACTGATACCTCCCAGCCAACTCTAGGGGTAATATTATTCACCCTTATACCCCCGAGCCACAAAGGGGCCAAGCACAACCACAACAAGAATACTATAGCTCCCAGTTTACCCCGCAAGGTCGAGCTACCACTCTCTTTCTCAAGCTAGGTATCCCAATTCTCACAAGTAAAATTAGTAAGAATTTTTGTAGCATAACCTTACTCATGTAGTCCAGATCCATTCCTCCTCTTAGCCATTTATTTTATAGAAGTTTTCTTAGTGACCACTTTCCATTTTAACATTTAATTAATTTAAAAAAAAATAATTAGGAATTACTCTCCCCTGTAGACTTGTCACCCATTCCCTTAGTTGCACCAAAAAATCACCATTTAATTTAATTAAATGTCAATTTTCCTCACCCCTCCTAAAAGAGCTCCTAAAATTACTCCTAGTTGTCCCTTTATTCCCTCTATTTCCCTTTTTATGACTAACGCCTATTAAGTCTGACAATGTCAAAACAAAATGTTATTTTCTAGGCACTTAGGTTCATTGACTCCAGTTTTATTTTATATCACGACGTGCCCTTAAAGACGCACTCTGTGCTCCAAGGGTGCCACTCTCCTTTGATTCAAATTTTAATTATGCGACATGCCCTTTAAGACACACTATGTGATCCAAGGGTTCCACTTACCTTTAACTGGTTTTGGTAGTTGTCCAACCCTTGGTGTCAATACTCCATTCAGATGACCTTGTGAGAGAATAAGGGACTCTAAGGAATAAGTACCCTATATTATTACACTCCCCTTAGAATCTTCATGAGTGACTGTCTCATTATTCTCTCATGGAATCATGGATCTCTCAAACTAGGTAATTGTTAACCTACAATTCGAGAAATGGAGGGAGTGCTAGTAGGTTGTGGCAAGGCTGTTGCCACACCTCTCCCTCAATATTTTTTTTTTGTGCATGGACCCTTTACTCCTTATGCGAGTCTGATTAGAAATAAATCGTCAACCTGCATCCATCAACAAAACAATTTCAATGATCCATAAAAAACATCATAATATACCTGGTCACATGTCACATATGCATAAGATAAAAATACCCAAACCAATATAATCCACTCCATGACTCGATCCAGAGTCCAAGGAGGTCCATTTATGCCAGTGGCCTCCTCAATCTATCAAGTGTCCTTCACACTCAGAGGAAACTCGTCAATAGAATTTTTCAATACATTGATATCAAATAACATAACATCATAATCATCAACATCATCATAAGAATCCATAAGTGAATAGACAACCATATACTAAAACTTGATCATTTTCATGCAAGTGTCCTCAAAGAATAAGTCAAATCATGTGCATGCAAGAGTGGAATGTTACATACATCCCCTCTTGTTTTAAAATTCATCCAAAGTTTCATAGTATATATGTGCAGTAAATAAAGTATCTTCAAAGATATAAATGTCTAACTATTAAATAAAAATGGAAACTGTTGGCACATATCACATGCGTCCTCCCAGGTAGCTAAGTGTGGACTATAGTTGTCCCACCGGACCTTGACCTGATTGACTGTTCAATGTTGTAGTTGTTGAATGCGATGGTATAGAATGAAGCTTGGCTCCACCGTGAGGGCACCCTCATCTAACACCTGCAAAGAACTCATGCCAATCACATGTGTATGATCAATAACATAATGTTTTAGAACAGATACATTACAAACATCATGCATATGCCTCAAATAATCAGGCAAGTCTAGTCGATAGGCCACAAGCCCTTTCTTTTCCACAACTTCAAAATGTCCCACAAACCTAGGAGAGAGTTTAGCACCCCTTCCAAACTTGATCGAACTCTTTCCCGCAAGAATACTTGATCACCAAATTCATAATTACAGTCAACGTGATGCGCATCGGCATAACCCTTATGTCAATATTGTGCTTCTTTAATCCCTTTTCTTATTGTTTTCATTTGTTCTTCCATTTATTTGATCTCTTCTAGTCCTACCAAGACCCCATCCTCAATTCAATCCCATCTCAAAGGCATCTGACACAATCATCCATAAATAAACTCGAATGGCGCCATCTTAATGGTGCTTTCATAGCTATTGTTGTATACAAACTCTACCAGTGGAAAGAACTCCTCCCAACGCTTCTGTTGGTCCATCACATACATACGAAAAATATATTCCAAGATTTGGTTCATTCTTTCTATCTTCCTGCCTATCTCCGAGTGATACGCGGTACTAAAGTTAAGTTGGGTTCTCAAGGTCTCTTGGAAACTAGTTCAAAATCGTCCCGTAAACATCGATCCTCGATCGAACATGATCCTCTTAGGAACACCATGGAATCTCACAATCTCGCTGATAAAAACTATAGCTATGTATGGTGCCTAATATGTCATATGCATAAGGATAAAATGTGCACTCTTAGTTAGAGTGTCAGCCACCAAGAAAATTGAGTTGTGTCTCCTTGTTGTCAGCGACAATCCCACATTGAAGTCCATCAAAATGACCTCCCATTTTGATTATGGAATAGCATGGGCCTATAGCAATCCTATCGGATATCTATGTTCAACTTTCAGTTGTTGACATTCTAGACATCTCGCCACGTAGTTGACTATGTCCACCTTCATTCCTTTCTAAAAGAATAAGGTCTTAAGGTCTCCCTTCATCTTCGTGACTCCTAGATGAGCCATGTAAACTGCTCTATGAGATTCATTTAAGATCAAACTTATCAAATCGTCGTTAGTTGGTATGTAAATCTGATTATTATACCTCATTAGTTTGTCATTGTCCAAAGCATATCCTTCAAATTTTGGTACCAACATGGTGTATTGTCCAGTATTTTCCTTAACCTCAGTCATCGTCGTGATGTATAGTTAGAATATTTTCACGAAGATTTGTCTGAAGAGGTATCACTGAAAATACATGTAGTATCTGACTCAACACATCTTCCACTCTATTCACTGTTCCTTTTATGCAGGTGATCTCAAAATCGTACTTGCTAAGCAGTTCTGACGAACACCTTTGCCACGCGTTCAAGTCACTTTGCATAAAAATGTGCTGCAAAACACAATGGTCTATTTTCTGTTCGAATTTTCATCCAATCAATTAGTGTCTCCACACTCTCAGGGCATACATAATGGCCAACAACTCCAAATCATGCATCGCGTAGTTCTCCTCATGATTTCTTAACTTCCTTGAGATGTAAAGTATCACTCGACCGTATTGCATCAAGACTCCACCTAAGCCTTCCTTGGATGTGTCTATGCATACCAAGAAGTCCTCATCCATGTCAGGAAATTTTAGTATCGGTGTTGTCTTCAACAACTCCTTGAGACTTCGAAATGATTTCGTGCATTTCTCTATCCAAATAAACTTCTTGTTTTTCTTCTACAATTCCGTGATCATATTTTCTATCTTCGAAAAATCTTCGAGGAACCGTCGATAATATCTAGATAATATAATGAATCTACTTACTTTCGGTATGTTAATCGACGTAGGCCATTCCATAATAGATTCTACCTTCGTTGGATCCATAGATATACCTTCGCTGGAGATAAATGCCCTAAATAATGAATCCTTGATTGATAAAAAGAGAATTTCAACAATTTCCCGTATAATTTGTTCTCTCGTAAACACTGTAGTACCAAGCGAAAATGTTCCTCATGTTCTTCTGTCATCCGAGAATATATAAAAATTCTATCAATGAATACTTGAACAATATTGTCCAGGTATTTGCGGAACACCCCATTCATCAAGCTCATGAATACCCTTGGGGCATTTATCAGTCCAAATGGTAAAACGATAAACTCATAATTCCCAAACCTCATCTTGAATGTAGTCATAGGAATGTATTCCTCTTTGATCCATAACTGGTGATATCTTTATCTCAAGTCGATCTTTAAAAACACCATTGCGCCTTTCATTTAGTCAAAAAAATCATATATTCCTGGAAATATATATTGTTTCTTGAGCATTTCCTTGTTCAATTGATGGTATTCAATGCAGAGTCTCCATGAGCCATCCTTCTTCCATATGAAAATAACAGGCACACCCCAAGGTGACACACTTGGACGTATAAGTCCTAGGTCCAACAACTCCCTTAGTTGCATTTTCAACTCCTGTAACTCAGGCATTGACATCCCATAAGACATTATTGATATTGTTTGAAGATCCCAGATTTAGCAGAGGATTCAAGTAATTTTTCCGATTTGCCCAGAAGTATAAAAGGGCATTTTGTTTTAGTTTAAGTTGAAGATTCAAAATTTTACCAGATCAAATGCTAGGAAATTTTTCTCAAACGTAGGTGAGATATCATTCAAGGGTTGCAGAGAAAACAATGTAAAAATCAAATAATTAACCAAATCAAATGTTGGGATATTTTTCTCAAAATGCAGGTGATATATCCTTCAAAGGTTGCAGAGAAAACAATGTAAAAATTGAGAAGTACCTAGATCAAATGTTGGGAGATTTTTCAGTTAAATTATAGAGGCAATAAGTGAATAAATAACCAAGCAAAAATGTAGAGATCACATTAATAAATTGTTGAGGGTAGAGGAGAAATCGTTGGGAGAAATTGCATGTAAATTACAGAGGTAATAAGTGAATAAATACCCAAGCAAAAACACAGATATCTCATTAATAAATTACTGAGGGAAAAGAGGCCATTCACTGAGAAAGAAAAGGATTGAAATTGTTGAGTTCTATGAGAAAACGTAGAGCTAATCTAGATCCAAATCGCTGGGATTGAAAATTAAAATTGCTAGTACGTGGACAAAACTTCACACAAAAACTGCACGGTTATTAATCACACAGAAAAATTCAGACGAAGGTTGTTGCGAGAAATTGTTTTAAAAAATAGAGAATTAATAAATCACAAAGGATGCAAGGGATATAAATCACATAGGAAACATTCAACAACCAACCGACTTCACCACACCATCAATAAATAGACTAATTCTAAAAACATATACGGAATAACAACTAGATATAATGAAAATCAAAATAGAAATACCATGACTGAAGGTGATAAGTCGATGATGATATCCCACACTTGTTCTCTGTCCATCTCCCCGCTTGCTAACCATGAAGACTTCACCGATACTTCCCAGCCAATGCTATGGGTACTCTCCTTCCCCCTTATCCTCCCGAGCCACAAAGGGGCCAAGCATAACCACAACTAGAATAATATAACTCCTATCTTGCATCGCAAAGTCGAGCTACCACTCTCTTTCTCGAGCTAGGGATCCCAACTCTCACAAGTAAAATCAGTCAGAATTTTTGCAGCATAACCTTACTCATCCAGTCTAGATCCATTCCTCCTCTCAACAATTTCTCTTATAGAATTTTTCTTAGTGACCACTTTCCATTTGCACATTTAATTCATTTTTTAAAAATTAATTAGGAATTACTGTCCCCCATACACTTGTCACCCGTTCCCTTAGATGCACCAAAAATTCACCATTAACTTAATTAAATGTCAATTTCCCTCACCCTTCCTAAAAGCGCTCCTAAAATTACTCCTAGATGTCCCTTTATTCCGTTTATTTCCCTTTTTATGATTGACTCCTTTCTAAAATATAGTTGTGTTTACTTTAGGAAGGTTCTTTAGTTAGACTATACTAGATACCTTTCTATGCTTCCACATTCTTTTTACATTTATTTCCTTTCTTATCTTAATATCAAATTTGGTATTCTCTTGCACACATTTATATAATTAAATCTTTAGACATAATTTTTACTCTTTCAATTCCTAACTTGATTTTTCTTCATCCCCCATTTATTTAATTTATAAATTATTTTTAGTCTTCTTCCCACTTTAGACTTAGGCTCAAAATTTTAAACTAGACTTAGAATTTTTAAGGAGATTATATAATTATTAAAAAATTACCCATTTAATAATTATTTTAAGTTCGACAATGTCAAAACAAAATGTTGTTTTCTAGGAACCTAGGTTCATTGACTCGAGTTTTATTTTATACCGCAACATGCCCTTCAGGACACACTCCATGCTCCAAGGGTGCCACTTTCCTTTGGTTAAATTTTTAATTACGCAACATGCCCTTCAAGACGCACTATGTGCTCCAAGGGTGCCACTCGCCTTTGACTGGTTTTGGTAGTTGTCCAACACTTTGAGTCAATGCTCCATTCAGGAGACCTTCTAAGAGACTAAGGGATTCTTAGGAATAAAGACCCAACTTTATTGTGTGCCCCTTAGAATCTTCGTGAGAGACTATCTCAATCTGCCCTCACGACATCATGGATCTCTCAAACTAGGTAATCACTAACCTACAATTCGAGCCACGATGGGAGTGCTAGTAGGATGTGGCAAGGTTGTTTCCACACCTCTCCCTCAATATATGGTTTTTTTCATGGCCCCTTTACTCCTTATGTGAGTCTTATTAGCAAGCAATAGTCATCTCGCATCCATCAATGATCCATAAACAACATAATAATATACTCGATCACATGCCACATATGCCTAAGATAAAAATTCTCAAATCAATACAGTCCACTCCCTGACTCGATCTAGAGTCCAAGGAGGTCCATTGATGCTGGTGACATCCTCAATCTAACAAGTTTCTTGCACACTCAAAGGAAACTCGTCAATAGAATTTGTCAATACATCGATATCAAATAAAATAACATCATAATCATCAACATCATCATAACAATCCCTAAGTGAAAAAACAACCATATACTGAAACCAGATCAATTGCACGCAAGTTTCCTCAAAGAATAGGTCAAATCATATGCATGCAAGAGCAGTATGTTACATCAAGGTTATCAAACTCACTTGTTTGGAATCTCCTAATTGGGAAATTAGACTACTTTTTTCATCCTAGTTCCAGAGGAATGAAACCTGAAGAGCCAATCAGATTTATCTTATCAAAAGAACTTCATCAGAGGGTTCAATTCGAGTTATCATTTTTGCAAAGCCTATCATATTTCCTTTCCTGCAACCCTATCTCGTGAGCCAATCAGATGATCTCCATGGAATCTTTAGGCTATTGGATTACTTTACTTGTGTGGTTTCTTATACTTCCCAACCATTGAATTCTAAAATCGATTAGACTTCATCGAATGGGTTTTCCCGCTGTGATTTCCCCTTGATTGGATTGACATATCTCATGTGTTGGGATAGCATTAAACTATTTTTCGTCATATGGGTCACCCTTCATGGAATTGACATGGCATTAACTTGTCATTTGATGTGGCATCCATTTTCGCATTGTCTGCTCGCCATTTGTCTTATCCATATTAACACATCCTTGACCTAGGTGCAAAACCTTGACCTAGGTGTGGAACCTTGACCCATGCAGAACCAAACCCAATTTCGCTATTCACTTTCAGAATGTATTTTTGTATATATGATTTGTATAGTTTGTTTGTTTTATTTTTATTTATAATTTTTATAATTATAATTTTTTATTTATTTTAATTTTAAATTTCCCATGGTTTCCCAAATCTATCCATGGTTTTCCCAAATCTACACATGGTTTTGAATTTCCCATTTGTTCTAGGAATTACATGGGTAAATTTCTTTTTACTATTAGGATAACTTTATCTATATTGCATTTTCCCAAAAATTCCCTATGTCCCTAATTTGTATCTCATGATTTATGTAGGGAATTTTTTGTTAATTTTCCTAAATTCCTGGTAGAGCTAGATACACTTTGAATTTTCAAGTATACATTTATTTGTTTATTTTATTTCTTATTTCATTTCATTTTATTTTATCCACAAACCTGTCTTTGGGATTGGATTATTTTAATTTATTTAACTTATTTAATTTTTATTTCTTTATTATTTTAATTTTACCCCGAATTTCACACCAAAATATCTACATGGGACCAAGGTCCTACCATAACTCTGCACACAAAACACTAAGGATGGGGGGATCAGTATAAACCATGTTCATTCAATTCCCCCAATGCATGTGCGATAATTATTTTAGAGTACAAGATCGACGGTCTAGATCAACCTCGTGGGCAGATCAATGACTATTTAGTGTCAACTTCAAGCAACCATAACCCATGATTTAGGAATCCAAATCAGAAAAGAGATGACCCATTAGAAAACTATCAAAGAGGAGAAAATGTTGGGAGAGGAATTTGAGCAATATCAGAAACATATATTACTGAAAATTTTAGGTGAAAGAGGGCCATAGATTTGATGGGGGACAAATTCCAAATTCTTCAAACAACCCTAACTCATGGTCCAAAAAACCAAATTAGGAAAGAGAGAGATTGTTGGAAAGTTGGAAGAGTGATAAGATGTTATTAAAAACCCTTTTTCAATCTTGAACATTGAAACACTCATAAATTTGAACAACAAAAGTGGACACGATTGAGAAAAATTAAGGATATTTTCAATGAATATGACTTGTAGAATTGATATGAATATGACTCATAGGATTCCTACAACATGAATCTGATGAATTTAAGAGTCTTATTAATTTATAAGAATAATGTTCATATATTTTGTAATAAAATCTGGTGGAAATTTGAATTGTATGGTGACAAAACAAAAGGAGACGAACTAAAAAGTTGTAACAAAAAAAATGAACATTTATAGGAACTGAAGAGTCTCTCTTATTTTATAAAAGAGAACTCATCGTATAAAGAGAAGAAAATTTTCCCATCATTTGATGTTAAGATTATTATCTCATGAATGAAGAGAAAAATGAGAATTTGGAAACCATGAATGTTGTTCAGTGGCATATGGGACTATTCTACATGTGTAATTGAATTGTACAGTCTCTCCAATAATATTTCATATGGAATATTTTTGTGTGCATTGTTTGCATTATCTGATGTACGTACTTATTAAATGGATATAGTGATGGTTTTGCATGTGTAATATTTTACTATTTACATTTCTATCTATTACCTTATTGTTTTCATATATTGTTGTTTGTAATGAACTATTTCTACAACTAGTGATGCCATCTTATACTATATCTATTTGTTATAATTTCTCCTGCATGATAGGTTAGAAATAGTTAGATTAGGTAGTCACATTTGTTTTAATTAGATTAGAGTTAGAATTAATTATAATTATTTGGGGGGAAATTTACTATCTTTCCTTTTTTATTTTAATTTGTAGTGGCAACTAGGCTCACAGACTAGTTAGAATTTTCCATCCCAAATGAGAGTGAGTCTCATTGGGACTCACCATTGGGAATTTTATCTTACCTATTTGACAGACCATTTGGATCCGTCAACACAAGGTTAATGAGAGATTGGAAGTGTTTATAAATACCCACACAACATTCACACCTAAATGACAATTATATTTTATTCAAAATATCCATCTTCACACAGAAAGTGTGGACAACAAACATATTTGTGTCATCTGTATTGGAGATATTACAAACCCACCTTGTATTTATCTTCCTAACTTTTTTAGTCTGTTCTGAGGGAACCCTTGGTTTGATATTTTCTCCCCTAGATGAGGGCACCAACTCCTCTTTGTTCATTACTCAGTTATATGTTAGTTAGCCTAGTGGATTCAAGTCTACCATGACAATCTCAGTATTATCACCAAGTATTGCATTCTCACTTTGGGATCATCACCAAGAGGGAGAACTCACCTTGGTTTCATCACCAGAAGGGTTAAATTGACATGCATGAGGATAGGAGGGTTCACCACATGTGTATGCATGATATTCTCTCCACTCCACTTGTCTAGACTAGTTAATTAATGAGTGCATGTTCGATTAACTAGGACTATGTGGAAATTCACTCAGGTTTTTGTTCAGTGTATGTCCACATCTCTATATAAGACTACTATGGAACATTAGTTTGAGCATGTATATTATATATATTTTAAATTATTCACTCTATTATTGTATATTAGTGGTTAGTACAATTCTTTATTCTTTCTCTCAAATTGTTCTCTTCTTCTCTCAACTTTGCAAGTTTTGTGTTCATTGTTTCTAGCTAGATTCTTTATGCAGGTTTCAACCCAATTTAACATGGTATCAGATCCCACAGGTGCTAGGAAGAAGGAACACAAAATTTATATTGTAGGTATATAATATTGAAGAAATCACAAGGGATTTTTTTCATCCACCATTCTTACCCCATACAATTACTTCAATTGGAATCCTAAAGTTCTATTTTTCCTCCGATGCAAAGGATTATATTGTATCACTATGGGAAATGAAACAAATCAAGATTACACTAATGATAAATATCATTTTCTCAACAGACGATATATGACATTCGAACTTATCTTCCTGTCGATTTCTCTTGAATTACTACTTCATGTTGAATCCTTCTCAACTCCAGGTGATGTATGGACCAAATCGGAGGTCCTATTCGGGAATAAGAATAATAATGAAGAATGCTTGCTGGAGAATTCCAAGAAAAATCCCATAGAAAAAACACCAGAAGAACAAGATTATTGACTTCCTCCTAAAGTACATTTCAGAGTTGAAGAAAGTCCATGCATGCATCTGAGGAGCAACATGCATAAAATTATTTTCTTCCGCTTAAGTATGTTTTATAGATAATACTTCCTATCATGTGGATCAAATTTTAGATATGATTTCTGAATCAGATTCAAAAGTACATGAGCATGCATGTGTTGATCCATAACCAAGACCCAAATGGGAGAAATTCATCCTATCTGTTAGAACATAAAACAAAAATTCAAATAAAATTCAAATTTTAAATTCCTTTTAATTTTTTCTTAATTTTTGTCATTTTCAAATAAAGTTTTAGCTTTAGAATTAGCATTTTATATACTAATAAATTTTTTTTTATGTTTTTACAGGGTGGATCAATCATCATCCATTAAACCTAACACTTATCGATATCTATGGTTCGCAGGATTTAGAAGATTCAAAGTTGTGAAATACTTAATCAACGAAATACTTTCCATTTGAAATTCTACTTCGGGACTTCGTGCTTCGGTGCTCTAAGATCAAGCGATTAAAATTCCTAAAACCCCGAAGTCGCGAAGCTCCACATCTCTGAATTTCCATAATTTATTTTATGAAGTAAAGTACTCGATTGATATTTTCTATGTCACTTGGAGACACGTGGCACTCATTTTGGTAATTTTTAGACACGTAATTCACATGATTCAGAGTGACACATGTCATTCATGTTCTCATGACATGTCACTTTGGGAGATTGTCCTTTAGGATATCATGTTATCAACAAATCTATGAAGTGTCGAAGTACCAGAGTGCTAAAGTACTAAAGCACTGGAGATTAAAGGTTAAGACATGGTTTATTAGGCATAATTAATGGTAATTAATTACTTCATGACTTCACCCTTCAGCCTTCGAGAAATGTTATCATTCCCTATTCAAAACCCTCGAATGTCAAAGTGTTGAAAATCTTATCTTCGCTAATCACGATTATTAAGGTATATTAAATTTGGTTAGTGTGAAATATTTGAAAAAGATCGTTTCCACTAGGTAAGAAATTCGACATATTTACAATGATTACCCTGTCATTCGAATTAATGAATAATTGAATGAAGAATTGATTAGTCTCCTATGTTTTAATTTAATAAAATATTTGAACATTCTATCATTTTTCGATCCGTGTCCATAATTTTTACCTTTGCGTTTGTATTCATAATTTTTTTTCTTATGGGGTTTGATATTGGAGATGTGAAATCATGGCGCTACGTAAACCAACCAGAAGACAAGATTCGTCTGTGGAAGATCTGAACCCAAATTAAGATATTTACTCATACACTACCTCTTTCCTAACAAACATCATTAAATCATGGATGTGGGTTTATGAAATCCTGGAAGATGAAAAATCTCTCCCTTCTGATGAATCAAGCGAGGGTGAAGACATGTCAACTATAAATAATCTTAAGGAGGTGGCCAGGTAAGAGCTTCACAAAGTTGCAGCAAACACAAAATTGTTTCCCTGTACAGATATGATATGCTAGTCTCTCGACCATGTGGATATATTGACCAGAACAATTTAAAACCATTAGAAGACTATTGTTGGCTTCTTTCAACCCGAGGACATCCAACTAATATATAAATTATCTAGCAATCCTAGAAATGTTTATAATGCACCATTTGTGATGAAATTTGAGAAATATGAATGTACAAGTTTGACAAGATTGTCCATGATATAGTTAAAACCTGGTGGGGAAACACAAACAAATTCAAAGCAGATAATGTTGGCATATAATCTACAACTTTTTTTGATGCACACATTATGTATGTAGCTATGATGCTTCATAGACTATTTGGAAATAAAATCCCTACACATTTCACTGTAGAGTGGGTTCCTATCATTCATGAAGTTGCAGAAGGTTTTATGTTTGATTGGGGAAAATTGTTGTTTGATAATCTAGTCAAACAAATAAAGGGTTATACAACCCATAAATACAAAGGAGAGCATGCTCCCTTTTATATGTCTACATATATTATGGATGTTATATGTTTTAGAACCCCATTTCATCTCATGAATTGGAACTGGACCCCAACTGTCACTAAGCCAATACACATTTATCATTAAAAACTGTGGGAGGAAAATACATAGGATTGTTTTTGTGAGATTTTCCATAATGTTGTTATTCCAATTCATCAATCCATTTATCATCATCCTCCTCCCATAATTTCTGAACAAATAATAGGGAATCTAGGTGCTATAGCAGATTGGTATATTGAAGATTTTTTTTTTATATCATAGTTTTTTATTGTTATGCATCTCCACATTCTCCACCAATATTTTTACCAAATAGACTTGTATGCATAGAGGTAGCCTATTAGACAATTTTTGTAGGTATCACAAAAGAACTGAAGGCTACACATAAAATAGTTTGTCCAACCTCTCCTATACAAGTTTGTATATTTTCATTATCATATTTTGAAGATGCTAAGGTTGAAGCTTCAACCTTAGAAGATATTACATTGTCTACCATTGAATTAAAAAAGTATGATCCACATAGAGTGGTAGAAAACCATTTGTCCCAATTCAATATGAAGAAACATTTCCATGAAGGTTCACCTTTGGATGAGGTTTTTAAAGGATCCATATCATATGAAGAAGTTATATCTAGGTTTCAGAATCTTCATGAAAAGGAACAATTAGGTTTTCTCAATTTCCAAAAGCATAGACAGAGTGGTTTACCCAAGATTTTACAAGTAGAACAAAGTCTTATTCATAATGGTAATCCAACTTCACAGGTGACACCATCATAAAATCCCAAGAAACATGACCTACCTGAGGTCAAAACAAAAGAAGTTGAAAAAACACCATAGATATTGTCTAAGGACACACCAATTACATGATCATCCTTACCAAGTAAGACCTTTGAAAAAACGTTTGAATTGTTTGAATCCATCATGAAGAATGGACATAATTTTCCTCATTTGACTTCAAACACTAAAATTTTTGTAAAAGATGTCACAACTCAAGGGGAATCTACTACACTTGCAATTCCCATATCATCTTTAACTCCCCTAGAAACAATTTTTGAGATCCTTGGTTCAGAGCTAATAAATGTATATGATTTGACACCCATTAAACCAGAAGATATGACTTCATTGGATTTCTTCTTTAGCAAGAAAATAAAAGCTATTTTATGAAGACAAGTTCAACAAAAAGGAGGAGTAATTACTAAAAGGAAAAATAATGATATTTGATGGACATGGTCAAAGTGATCTTGAATTCGTAAAACAACTAGCAAAGTCCCTGGGGGAATTTGCAAAAACTAACTTATTGTCAGTAGATAAATCGAGAGAGAAAATTGATCAGAATTTTTTTATAATTGAGAAGTTGCAAAATGATGTGAAACAAACAAAGGTTATTTTTAGGGAGAAAGTTGATTCTGAACTAACTCGGGTCAAACAGGGTTTTTAGCAGCAAATCAAACAGTTAGAGGAGAAATTTATGGTAAGTCTTCAAAATCAACACTTGAGTAAGAGTACTATTTCCTAGAGAGATGCATTCATAATTCGATTGCAAGCTCAAATAACTACCATTGAAAGTACAATTATTGATATCTTTTCTTTTAAGAAGCAAGCATTGGAAATCAATGAGGGATTATAGATAGTTCAACAAAATTTCTATGAAAGTTTGGATATTATCCAAAATCATTATCATTTCATCAATGTTTCATTGCAAATTATTGATGACAAAGAGAAAGAATCTATTATTGCTAGATCCAAATTTCAGGAATTCATAGCTTGGAAGAAAAATCTCAATATACCAGGTTTTGTTCCTTTTTTAGAAATTGAACAGTTGAAAGAAGAAATGGCATTAAAATCCTGGGAAAAAATTATTGAAGAAAGAAAAAAAATCAAGTAATGCTTGTCTAAATTCTCTTTTAGTTGTGGATGTAGAGATGGCAGAAATTGATCTCGGTGATATTCATGCTTTTATTGGGAAAATTGAGGTTGAAAAAAGAATATAAAAGTTGAAGAAAAGCAGGAAGAGAATGAAAAATAATATTTTTCAAGTCAATCATGTTAACTTACAAGTCATAAATGATCTTCTTGTCAAACAAAGTTTACAATATCAGAGTACTGAGAAGGCTGCTGTGAAAATTCAAATGAATTTACCACTGGTGCATAAAAAGGATTTTACCTTTGAATTAAATGTCAATACAGAACCCCATGGGTTCATACTTGCATTATTATATTTTCACACACAATACAAGGATAAATGAAAAATAGTTGCATCTACGAGCAAATGAAGGAAAGATAAACCTTAATACAACAAACAAGCGAAGGAGTTTCCAGAAGAAGGACGAATGTTCAAATATTTGTAATAATCAATAAGTTTAGATTTTTGTTCTATTTTGAGAGCTAGAAGTGTGGAAGTCTAATCAAATTTGGTTAAGAAGATTTTGTATAAATAAACATATTAGAGATATAATCAAGGATTGTTTTTGGCCGAATGTAAAGAGAGACTTCTTAATACAAATTTATATAGGAAAGACAAAGATTCTACATTTCATTTCTTTGCGTTATGTGTTTTCTTTGTATTTCTACTTCATCATAATCCATTTTATTCACTCTATGGTTCTTAAGGATTGAAGGACTGCAATTTATTAATACATCTACCCTGGTACATATAATTGGATGTCTGTTCAGCTATAACGTTTCCTCTATTATTACTGTAAGTAAAAAAGATCTGTATCTGTGTGGATCTCCTCATCTTAATTCATATTGAAGACATACTCTTCATGTTTATTCTATTGAGAATAAGGAAAGGTTTATCATCATTGGATACCTTACTTTGTTTTTCAATTTTGTTTGCTATAATTCTACTTTCCATTTATTAAATATCGATAAAACTTAAAGGAAGAGATACAAACTCTGTGTTTTCTAAATCATTATTTTATTGAATCTTCATCTCAAGTTGAAGGTAGAAAATAACTATAAAAACAAATATTATAAATTTTGGATGCCTGGCATTATTCTGTGAGGCCAGAGTAAATCTCAAGAACATCTTTTTTGGCGTTGTTTCTGAGGATGGAGAAATGAAGTTATTTTTCCCTGGGAATACGAAAAATATTAGCTTTGGTTCTTGAGGGTGAATGAGAATCAAACACATTGTTAAGGCTCATTTTTATTTTCACATGGAGACTCCATTTTGGAAAATATGACATTTAGATGAAAAAATACCAAGAAAAGCCTAGATAATAAGAAGACTATGGCAATTTTAGATCCCGAGAAACTTCTTAAAACTAAAGGATATCTAAGGTAGACATCTGCGTTAGCAGGTAAGGTATATCAATCAAAATTATCTCAAGTTGACATTAATATTTTAGTGAAATAAATAATTTTATTTGATTCTAAAGAAATACATCTAATTAAATCTCATTCCATAGAAGCCTCAACTAGTAATCCAGAAATTAAGTTAGAAAATCTAGAGGTTGAAATTCATGAAGTAAAATTCCCCAGATGGGGTGACACATGGGCCACATGGGCCACACACATCGGTGGATGGGGCGATCATGAGGGAAGTTAAATCCTCTTTCCACCACCCTCCCTTCCTATCCAGTCACGATGGTTCTCATGCAGAAACACTAAGCCTTAGTGCATCGGGCTTTAATGGAAGCCTGGGCTCGACTCCTCGACTTCAATATGATCTTTGATATTTCCATCACACCTGCACTAATGGCTACAAAATACATCAATGCCTCTTCCCTCCTGGTCTTTTCACTAAACAAGAAGTGTTATATGGGGAATTTGATCCCAAATCCTAGCATTATTTTGTTGATCCAACTCCGAGACTCAACCTGCTCAAACGGTTTTTTTGATTGCTTGGTGCCCTACACATCACTGCTATGAGAACAAGGTAATCCCCATCGAGGGCTAGCCTACTACAACATATTTGGATGACACAATTGCCTAGGGCATGCCTCTCGTGCTCTCACACTAGGCGGATACCACCCGGGCTCTTCGGGGCATAATTGGTCTGCGCAAGCCCCTTCATAGCCTTGGCCTCACCATGAACAGGGACTTACCTCTCAAGATCCAGTTCCATATGAGGACCATCCAGGTATCTCTAGTATAAATTGGTTCGTGCAGGCTCATCAACAGCCACGTCCTCCTAGTACTGAGAGTCTCCAAGGTAGATGCCTAGTGGAATCATAATTTCCACCCAATTGGGAGGAATTCTCTCCTTTTCTTCCCTCAACCATCCTAGAGTGCCATCCTTCCACCTGCACCACTAGTCCATTTCAGGAGTCATCTTCTGCGGGATGCATATTGGAAGAAGAATCCTTACCTTTGGAGGAACACTCGAGGAACAATTATGCTACCTCCATGGAAGAAGACCCCATCATAGAATCTTTTTTTTCTTTTAACTCCATAATTTCCACCTTAGAGGAAAACCAAGCTCAAGTGGACAACAGTCACCCAGCTCCAGACTCCTACAAACTCACAGATGACCACCTGGTTTTAATCTTTGAAATTAGGAGGGACCTGGTCGAGCAACAACACCGCTAGAGTTTCTTCAACAAATGCTTGGATGCCCTGTATGCTTCCATGTCAAGAGAGTCTGATAAGAGTTGTTTCCTGACATGTTTCCAGCTCTTCACCTTTAGAATCCTTCAAGATGGATCCCCCAGCTCGTTGCATGCATAGCTTCTCACAGTTTTTGTTTCCCTTTCGGTCAATGGGTAATTTTTTGCAAATTTTGCCTATGTTAGTATTTGGTTTAGGTTCGATAGGCTCAGGATTGATATTCTCTAGTTCATGTCGGGGAACCCAATCCACCACCTGTTCTGGTTCCCATGAGAGTGCCAGAACATGTGGTAAGTCCCTTGGTTGTATTTTGACAGTTGTCGTCTTTTTCTTCAAGTTTTGGTACTATGAACAGTTGTCACGCCTTGCATTCTGGTTTTCACTTCGATGGCATAAAAACTAGACTGCATTCATGTATATATGGACACATAAGGTTTTTACTTTCGCAAGGTAATATATAAATTTTTATTTACAAAAAAAAAAATCATGAAGTAAAATTCTATGATTTAAAGGGAGAAAAGTTTAAAATACACCTTTTTCTTTTGTAGACACTTACACCAATGATATTAAGGAAGCATCATTATTTCCTAACATTTTATACATACAACCTATCCTTAGTCTCCCTAGAATAAAAATTACTATCCCTGCAAATCAAGAAGAACACCTTTGATATTCAGGTTCCTCTCTTATCACTTCTCCCATCAATTCAAAAATTCGATCTAAAATACTAAGTAATAGTTCTCATTTCCATTCTGAGTTTTATTATTAATCCATATCATGAGACCCTTCACCTTTTGATTATCTAGAATGTCTTCATTATTACCTTCCCGAAGAAATCAAGAACTTGGTACAACAATCTTTTGAGATCTTTGATAATCTCCATTACAGTCCTCATATTTCATCTCCAAAAATTACAATGGTTGGTGTAGGAGGTGGAGGTGGTGGTGATGTACAAGTAAATCCACCACCGCCTACCCCTAGGATCTTTTCCAAATTAGCTTCTAGATATGCCTCGTTATCCCTTCTCGCAAATATGCATGATTTACCTAATAACTATATGAAAAGCTTACCTAAATTTATGGGGGAAGGAGATTTAACAACCATGAGACATATAACATTTTTTGATCAATTTGCTGATATGCTTGGCATTGAACATGAAGAGTTTTACATGAGATTGTTTGTACAGACTTTTGAGGGTCAAGTTAGAACTTGGTTTAGGGTACTTCTTGAATATTCCATAGAAACACATGATGATTTAGAAGCCACTTTCTTGAGACAGTGGAATGAGAAAAAATGTCACCTATATTATTTGACTTAATTTGGTTCTTTAAGGAAGAAGTCCTCTGAAAGAGTTTCTGAATTCATCCAAATATTTAATAAACTGTATAGAAAGATCCCATTTGAATTTAAGCCTTCCCAGATGACTGTTAAAGTTACTTTTTTAGGGGCATTTGATTTTGGCTTCGTGTTAATTCGAAGGGAAAGAGGATATACAACAATAGTCAGGATGTAAGATGATGCCATTGAAATAAAATCTATATGATCGCATCAAAGAAACTAAAAACAAAAGGCTGAAGTTGGAATTAGGGAACCTAGAAGATTTAAATAACAAGGAGGAACTTTCAATTCCGGGAGAAATACACAAGATAAGAAAATGAAAGAGATGGATAAAATCATTAAAGATTTATCAAATAAAATATCTAGTATGGAAATAGAGAAATCCAAACCTGACCCCTATGTTAGAAATCAAAATAATTTCAGGAGAAACCTCAATACAAATCCCCAGATTCAACAGAGGCAAATTAAGAATGAGGATTAAAAACTTCAAGCTCCTTTTATAACATATAATTTAATGCAGGGATATGAACTTCAAGAACATGAATAATTAGATGAGGAAATGAACAATCTAAGCGATGATGATAGCAAAAATCATTGAAATCAACAAGACTATGAACAATCTTTAAGTTCTCAACCATTAATCGATGAGAAAAATATCGATAACTTTGATGAGCCTACCTTGCAATACAAATATCTCACTGATTCGATATTGGTTGAGCTTCATAACAAACACGATTTAAGTCCAAGAGATAATACTTCTCCTTCAAATCCACTGAAAAAGATTTTGATGCAGAATAAAAAATTAATCTTTAGTCTCAAAACCATCCACTGAAGCATCAGAAAATCAAATGAAGCAAGTTGAAACAAAGGAAACAAAACTAAGACACTAGAGAAGAAAGAAGCAGGAGTGTAGACTAAAGAGTTAGAAAATTTGGTTATCACTTTCAGTCTGGAGAATTAATTGAACAAGATTAAGATTCCAGTCGCTTTGGTAGAACTTACAAAGAATATGGTTGATAAGAAACAAATTTCAAAAGTAATAAATTTTCGAGATGCAGAAAATGAAGTTGATGATATCAATTTGTAGATGAGCATCCAAAAATCATGTTTGGACCTCATATTGAAAATGACAAATATTTTGTGGCTCCATTCTATATCACTCTTACTGTGCACAATCGTTTATTACATAATTGTATGCTAGATTCAGGTGATTCACACAATTTGATGCCAAAATAATAATGGATAAATTGGGCTTGGAAATTACTAGACCTTATCAAGACTTATACGCTTTTGATTCCAAGAAATTTAAGTGTCTTGGTATGATAAAATATTTAGTTGTAAATTTATCCCAAATTCCATTCAAAAGTATTCTTATGGATGTGGTAGTAGTTGATGTACCTGAAAAATATGGCATGCTTTTATCAAGATCTTGGTTTGCAAATCTAGGAGGACTCGTACAGCTAGATATTTCCTATGCCACAATTCCTATTTTTTGTGGACAATTTACAAGATTTTACCAAGAGACTAGACTGGTGTACACAGTGAGTGATCCAAAAAACCCTAATAATTATCTAGTCTATGTCACTGATCAGGATTTAAGAAATTTTATTTTATCTATTGATGATGATTTTGAATATTGTACAGAGAATGAAAATGAAAAAGTTAAAACTCCAAAAGAAAATGTAAGTTGATTAATTGGGTTGGTTGTCGTTGATATCAACCCTTAAAGAAAGTTCAATAGTGAATTCCGGTAGCACAAATTTTTGGGTAATGGACCCAAGTTTGTATGATGGATAATGGTATGAGTTTGGATATATTTTCAGGTAATACTATTCTATATGGATAGTACATGTCATGCCATTTCTGGTGGTATGTGGAACATCACATAACTCCTCACGGTTAGAGAGTTATGGCCATGTGAAGTTGGAGAACCCCCATGAGTCATATAGAAGCCCAAAAAGTCAAAGCGTTTACAAAATAAATTATTTAAATAATAAAGTTAATGGAGACATCCATGAAATAAGGAAAGTGGGATGCTACATGAATGTATAAATAAGAGGCAAGGCTCTCTCATTTAATCACACTTGAACAGATTGAATATATTTTGTTGTGTAAGGATTATTGCAAGTACTCATTGATACATCTGAAGTTGAGAAAGTATGAGGTAGTTCTAAGGGTTGACGACGAAAGTTTCAGAATTACAATGAATACTAAAAAAACCTAATTTCTGAGGCATACACGGGCTGACAGTGTATTAGGGTGCGTACATACGTGGGGTGACAGTGTATTAGGGTGCATACGTACATGGGCTGGCAGTGTATTAGGGTCTGTACATGTTGGTAAAGCCATGGAAAGTTGAAAATATGAAGATGCAGAGGTTATATATTATGAGATCAAGCTCCCAGGAAGGTCTACAGTGCTCAGATACATCAAATGTATCCATTGGTTCAAAAGGTATTGTAACATCCCGCTCTGGCGCACTGAGAAAACATATTCTTTGAGGACACTTGCTCGCAAGTGATCTGGACTGTTATGATGTTAAACCATTTATCCTTGATTATGATGCATTATGATAGATGACATGATGTTTTTACTACTTTTATGTAGACAGGTGTTGTTGACTCAGTTTCATTGAGTGTGTAGGGTTTCGGACCTTGAGGATGCAGAGGCATCGGTGGAACCCCTTGGACTCTGAATTAAGTCAGGGAGTGTGCTATTTGGGTTGATTTATTTACTATGATATTTCATTGAATTGATGATATGATGTTGACATGTTATGACACGATTGTTGATGATGCAGGCTGATGATAGCTTGCCAACCAGACTCACATATGGAGTAAAGGGGCCACACACGATTTCCAGAGAGGTTGAGGGAGAGGTGTGGACAGCAGCCCTGCCACAACCTACTAGCACTCCCGCCGTGGCACGAACTGTAGGTTAACGATTACTTAGTTCGAGAGGATCCACGATGCCATGAGGGAAAACTGCGACAATCACTCACGATGATTCTAAGGGGCGCGCAATAAGGCGGGGGCCTTATTCCTTAGAGCCATTAGTCTCCCACAAGTTCACCTGGCGAAGTGTTGACTCCAGGGGTGATAGATGTCTACCAATCAGTCAAGTTGGCGAGTGGAAGCCTTGGAGCACGTGGTGCATCCTGAAGGGCATGTCGCGCAAAATAAACACAAGAATCAAGTGGCACCCTGGAGCACATGGTGCATCCTAAAGGGCACATTGCGCAAAAGAAACGAATGAGGCAAGTGGCAACCTTGGAGCACATAGTGCGTCCTGAAGGGCACGTCGCACTGATGATGAGGAAGAAATAAACCTAGACAGCCCTAAGACATTAACACCTTAAGAAACCCTTAAAACAACTTCCCTAAACAAGTGTCACCAGTTCAAAATCTAAGTCATAAGTCTAAAATTCTCTAGGGTAAAAATTTAGTCTAACCTTAAGAAAGGACCCTAAGAATAAAAATAAAATTTTAACCAAAAACCCATTTCTGTAATAGTTGGGTCTTCATAAAATTCTTGGGGTAAATGAAGAGAGTAAGGATTTAATTAAACTAAGGGATTTAAAAATTTGCAAAGAAGAAATTAATTCCTAACTTGTGAAAGAACAAAAGATATTAAATAAATAATAAATGAAAAGATTAATTAGCGCATTTACCTTTTTGGTTTTAAAAAGGAAGGGAATAATAAAAATAGGGAAACTAAGTAATAAAGGAAACATAGTAAAGGAAAGAAGGGGACATAGGGTAAAAAGCAAAGTCAACATAGTAAGGAATCTGCAGTTAAGAACTTCCTAAAATGAACTAAATTTAGCAACTTCATTTTAGGGAAATTTACTAAAAGCATGTAAGGGGATATAGGAACACCTAGGAGTAAATTTAGGAGCGATTCTAGGTGGGTGAGTGAAATGAGGAATTTAATAAATTAAAGAAAATAATTACTTGAGGAAAGAGGGGGATGGACGACCCTTGTGCGATGGAGGATATTCATAATATTTTATTGAAACTTAATCAAAAATGTGATTTAGGAAAGTTGGTGGGTCTCAAAAACTCTATAAAATAAAAGGAAGAGGAGGAGGAAAGGGGATCGGCTGTTAGCGTAATGTTACGCTATTGGTTTGTGACTTAACTAATTCCTTGTGAGGAGTTGGGATTTTCCCAGCTTGGATTGGAGTGGTAGCTCGGCCTTGCGAGGCGAGCTGGGAAGCTAGAATTACCTTTTGGATTTTGTGTGGCCCCTTTGCGGCTCGGGGGGCTAAGGGGGAAGCAGAGTACCCCTAGCAATTGGCTGGGAGGTACCGGTGTAGTCTCTACGGTTGGCGAGCGGGAGAGGCGCGAAGCAGGAGCG
Organism: Picea engelmannii; assembly: GCA_009831015.1. Lineage (NCBI taxonomy): Eukaryota > Viridiplantae > Streptophyta > Pinopsida > Pinales > Pinaceae > Picea > Picea engelmannii. The sequence goes on along the minus strand of ML800264.1, from coordinate 155,693 downwards.
ACACGGAGCGCGGGATCATCATTTGAGGCAGGCGAAGAGGCAAAGGTATGGTCGTTATTTGGTCGAATAGAAATCACTAGGATTGATGTAGATATGCCTGTTTATTGAAAAAGTGTACTGGCATTACAATTTTATATAATAGTTTGCTGCATCTGCCGTTTTCCTTGACGATTCGCATAGAATAAATTTTCACAATGCTTGTGGAACCTCCTGATTTTATCCAACGATTGCTGAGTGATAATTTTTATAATTAACTGTGTAATTAACCCTTGCCGACAAAATTGTTCCTGTCGGATTCATCCACTGATAATGGTCATTAATCTCTGCGTTTGTGTTAAAATATTTCTCTGCGTTCTGTTTTATTTTTCTGCAAATCCTTGTGTTATAACTCGCTGGAGGTTACCCCGCGGATTCGCGCCCTTGAAATCTCCATTTTCTTCTGCGTTTTGTTGTTCCCCTCAGCGTGGCGATTGCCAAAAACTTCTCTGTGATTTGGTATTTCTTGATCTCTGCGTTTTGTTTTAATTATTTTGTGGATTGAATTAGTTCAGGGTCTGTAAACTGTGCTTTTTTTATTTCTTTTAAGCACGTCAGGGATGTGTTCCTTGGGTTGGCGGCATAAACCTCAACAATTGGATTCAGCGATCTGGATTCGATTGGGGACTGTGTAGAGTCGAATTATTGTTTTTATCTGGAGTATTTTACATTCTGTGGGCGTTCTAATCTCTATGGGGGCGAATTGTTTCTATAGGGCACATTCATCCTCTGTGGGCGAATTCATTCCCGTGGGCGTTTTTCCTTTGCCTGTGGGGTTATTAATTAGTGCTAGCATTCTGTATATCGCCGTGAGCAATTCATTTTATTTATCCCTGAGTTTTGTTGTTGCTGTAATTTTCGTTGAGTGTATTGGCTTTCTGCTCTTATAAAGTCGTTCTGGCGATTCCCATGAGGATTCCGGCGGTTTTTTTTTGGGTCTGCATTCTAGGATAACCAGTCCTGTGTTGAATTTCAGGTTCTGGGTCCATAGTGATGGCGTGTTGTTTTTACCTCTGCGCCTTATAACTTCTGCGCCTTATTACCTCTCGCCTTAATTGCCTACGTTTTGTCTTTAATGAATGGTGGTTGGTAATGAAAGACAGCCAGGAGTCTTTTTCTTGTATAATTGTTTATTCACAGTCATCTGGTTATAATTTTGAGTGGTTCAGCCTTAAGTCAAGTGAATACTAAATAAAATGACGGTTCAATGGCAGTGGAATGGCAGGAAACCTTTAACGCCAGTTTTGGAGTGGTCGTAATTTAGAAATTGGATTTTTCCTTGCAATAACAGTAATTACATATATGAATCCTAAGCTTGACAACTGTACCCCCGTGCACTGCTGTTGGACAGAGTTTTAAATACACCTGTACGTTTGTTGTTGGACAGATTTTTAATTTCACCTGTGCGTTGGTTGTTTGGACAAAATCTTAACTACACCTGTGTGCATATTTAAATAGGTTTTTATTTCTCTTAATGATGGATTTCTGACAGCGCTCACTTCAATGCGCTCAGGACACAAGTTTGTTCAAATCTTTTGCTAAGCAACCTCAGTAACTCTAATCTACCGGTGACAGTTCCATATCGTTGAAAGGGTGGCTATTTTAACAAATATTAGTTTCCTGGTTGAAAATCATCACGCACTAAACCTTTAATGTGAGCGAGTGTAACGAATGTAATTCTGAATTTCTGGAATTAATGACACACCAGTCAGGGTTATAATTGCAAGGTAATGTATGGCTTTAGTTTTCCCATTGTTAGGTTATTGCAAGGGATGCCTTTCTTTTTAATAGCCGAGTATGCTTTTAGAATTTTTAGAAGGCAGCTAGACTTCTTTTTTTTTATATATATATAAAAGTGGAATTCTTGGTAAAAAGAAATCTCATTTACTCCTCTAGTGGAATGGGAATATTCTTGATCAGCTAGCCTCCTTTTGTTTATAAAACTTTAAGTTAGATGATTTGAGTTATTTTATTCTAGTAGAGAAATGCAAGGTTCGTACTAGATAGTATAGAATGAATTTTTAAATGTTATTTTACTGCATTGTTATGGCCATATGATTTAAAGTTATTATTATCTTATGGTACTGATAAGGAAATTTATAGTAAAGGATAACATGAATGGGATAGGATTGTGTGACTGTACTACCACTATATTATATGGTCTT
>ML800264.1:116041-142945 GCA_009831015.1 Picea engelmannii | reverse complement strand
GAGCCTATCTGACCATCTCTCTCTCTGGAGCAGAGAACTAAGATTAAATGCCCTGCTTTCCTGTGCAGAATTAGTAAAATCTACTACTATGGATTCTTCCTTTTGTGTTTGTACCGTGCATAACCCTGTATGTCGTTAAACATTTGTGGTTACGTGTTGTGCGCCTTATGTCTATGGTCATTAATTCTTCCAGTTACTTGTTGTGCGCTTTCTATCTTCTTGTTGTGATCCTTGTGGTTGCGTATTGTTAGTCGTCGGGTGGCGACGTAGAGTCAAGTGTGTCTAGCTCCTTTCTACATGCAGGCACACACCTTAAACAAAAAAATAAAATAAAAAATGCACCTGTTAAGGAGTTGTGGTCGTAACGAGGAGGTTCTTTACAGGTATGTCTTATTTCTATGAATAGTTGGATTTTGATGTATGCATGAGAAATGGTTATCGAGATTTGAGAATTCTCCCTAGAGAGACTAGTGGTTGCATGGGATCTTCTCTATAAGTTAGATCTACATAAATACAATGTTGGTATATTTATCATTGATACTTCTTGTTGAGGCACATCTTGTATTTCTTGGCATATGGCTAAGGGTTCTTGTGGTATATGGTTGAGAGCTTGTATTGGTTGATGTATTGAGAGGTTGAATATCAGAAAGGGTTTGAAGTCTATATCATGTGAGGGTTATTATACGCATTCCTGATTACACACACTTATGGCACATGAATAGAGAGAGATATGTATGAGGATTCATGCATAGGGTATAGATACAGTGTGGATGTAGTGATAGGTTACAGATCTATGTGAAAGAAGTTGCACAAGGTCAGAATTTTTCAGAAGAAAGAAAACCCTAGTTTTCAGAAGGCATACGCAGGTTGCATAACAGTTTGGTCGCGTACATACGCGGGCTACATAACAGATAGGGCACATACACACGTGTGCTACAACACTACAACTTGCATCATTTTTTTATTTTGTTGATACATGTTCATCTTAGGTACAAATTGATTACAGGGAAGTTGTACAAGTTGGCTATAGGTCAGTGGTACAGATTGATATAGTTGTATAGTGGTATATCTCATAGTGATAGTGTGACAATGGTTACATCATTCTACTTCTACTTCAGGGTGGTTGGACGAGGAAAGGACATGTGGTTATACCCACCTTTCGGTTGTAGCTGGATAACATGGGGGGTTTTAGCCTCCTTTTGGTTGCAGCTAGAGAATTTGGGAGTTGGATCTTCCCTCAAGTTGTAGCCTGAGAAAATAGGGGGTTGGAGCCTCCTTCTAGTTGCAGCTGGAAAAAAAAGGAAGTTGGTGCTTCCAATGAATGTAGTTTTTCAAGACATATAAGAAAAAACATTCTGTGTTTTTCTCCCGCTTTGGGTTTCCATGTAAAAACACACGTGTACTGTGTATGTGTGTGATTTGTCATTTGTTCATTGTTGATTTACTCTGTAACTATTGGATGATAATTCTACATTGATATAACACTTGAATTTTATGGTGAAAAGGATTATATTTCTCTATTATTGATTCACCCCCCCTCTCAGTAATCCAAAAATTGGTATCATAGCATGTTCCTTTAGAAATCAGTTTAACCACTAAAAGGTAGATCATGGAGATAAACAACATGTATAAAAATGGAATACCATAGTTTGAAAGACAAAAGTATGTATTTTGGAGCATAAGGATGAATACATATATACAGGAACATGGATTTGAAATTTGACAATCAATTGTAGATGGATACACAACACCAATAGTTCCGCCTACAAATGACAAAGAAATCAAACTCGATCAGAATATTTCAAAATCCATAAATGAACTTCTGAATGTTCTTGGAGAATTGATATTCACCAAAGTTGCACATTTTAAATCCACTAAATATATTTAGGACAAACTTCAAAATATTTATGAAGGAGATTCAAAAGTCAAAGAAGCAAAGCTTCAACCTTACAGAGGTTAGTTTGAACAACTAAATATGAAGGAAGATGAGAATATTGTAGCTTAATTTTTACAAGTTGATGAAATAGTAAATGCAATCACGGGATTGGGAGAAGAAATCAAAGAATCTGTAATTGTTCAAAAGGTACTAAGATCTCTTCCTATGAGATTTGACCCTAAGATATCAACACTAGAAGAAAGTGCATATCTAAACTCAATAACAATGGAAGAACTACATGGAATCTTCACAGCATATGAAATGAGAACTGAACATGAAAATCCAGATATAAAAGAAGCAACCTTCAAAGCATCCAAAAATTCAAATAAAAAGGGGAAGAAAAAAGAAAAAGAACATAGCAGTAGCAATGATATGATGAAGAAGTGGCCAATTTTTTAAATATATTTAACAAGGGAACCAATGACGGGTATAGAAGTAAGCTTCCTTTGATTTTTTTTAATTGTGATGGTATTGGTTAGTTTGCTAAAAAATGTCCTCATAATAAAAAGAGAAATGATGAAGGTTACTCAAATAGAAAACAAACATATAAAGACAAAAGAACCACAAAGAAAGTTTTCAAGAAAATCTTATGCACCAAAGAAGACATATCATCATCAAATGAAGATGAAGTCAGTGATAGTGAGACAGAAATAGTTCTATTCACGGTAGTAGAAGAATCTGATAAAGAAGACTCCGTATAAGAATATGAAGAGGTCAAATAAGAATATGAAGATGAATAAGTTGACTACCGTGAAGAATTGTTGTGTGCCATAGAATTTATCAAAAGAGAAAAGAAGAAAAACAAGAAACTACAAGAGGAACTAGACAAGAAAGAAGCACTCAAAGAAAAACTAGAAGGAAGAGACCGGATCATTGAAAATTTGGAAGCAGATAGTCACATTAAGAAAGGATCTTCAAAGGAAAAATTTGCAAAACAACTCAAAATTTTTGAATGGCATTATCAACAGTGAAAAACCTCATCATGACAAGTCCAGACTTGGATACAATCAAACAGAAAAGGGATCAAGGTCCAAAACAACAGAACAAGAAACATATCCAAAAAGATATGCAAAAACAATAAAAGGGGATAGGAAGGTATATAAAGAAAATTATAGGGACACTCCTCCATCGAGAAGATTCATATTTCATAATCAATGACTGACATAAATAGATAAGCCCTAGGAAGAAGAAGGATTCATAAGAGTACCTCCTTTTATAATATCTTCAACTCCCATGTATCAAACTATATTTTTTGGTTTATGTTATGCATGTAATAATTTTGGACATAAAGCTGTGAATTGAAGAGCTAACAACATGAACATAAACAACTTTGAATGTCATACACAAAAAGGTTATCCAATAAGACCTACTGAAACACAGAGAATAAGTTACAACATGTTTGAATCTTTGAGCACTGAAGTGGAATGCTACAAATGTAAAAAAATTGGACACATGCCCAAAGATTGCAGAGTGACAGTCCCTCCTAGAGAACCACAACAGAACAACAATAGTCACATAAATGAACCTCAAAAAATGACATGGATAAGAAAGAAGAATCAGTATAGAAATGGAGAATGCATGCTTGCTCTACCATCTAAGTAGAATAAATGTGGTTGGTATGTTGACAATGGTTGTTCAAAACACATGAAAGGTGATAGAGATAGGTTTCTTTCATTAAGAAAGGAAAGAGATGGTTCGATCTCCTGCGGAAATGGCGATTCAACTAAAATCATTGGAAATGGCATAGTCATAATTGGGCAAAAGAATACCAAGGAAAAAAATGTTACACTAGTATAATATATGAAACATAATCTTCTAAGTGTGAGTCAAATGTGTGACCAAGGTCATAAGGTTACTTTCGATTAAAAAAAGTGCAATATAAGAAAAAAAGGTTCAGAAAAATTGATTGCAACAGCTGCAAGAACTTCAAGCAATAATATGTATTAAGTTAAATTAGAAATGAGAAGTGTTTCCTAGGAAAGGAATATGAAAGTTGGCTATGGAACAAAATAATGGGTCACACACATTTTGATAACCTTGTCAAATTCAAAAAAAGGGAAGAAGTTAGAGAAATTTCCCAGATCACAAAACCATCCAACACTTTCTGAAAGCATTGTCAACAAGGAAAGAAAACAAAGACCAAGTTCAAATCAAAGGAATATTCAATGACAAGGCCACTTGAAATTGAGCATACTGATTTAGTTGGAACAACTATAACAAAGATTTTAAAAGGTGAGAAATACTTTATGTTATTAGTTGATTATTATACAAGAATGATTGTAGTTTGCTTCATCAAGAATAAGTCAGAAGATTTTGAAAACTTCAAGATCTACAAGGAAATGGTTGAAAATGAAATGGATTCAAAAATCAAATGCTTGAGATATGATAATGGAGGAGAGTTCAGTTCAAAGGAATTTATGGACTACTGCAGCAGGCATGGAATAAAAAGGCAATTCTCTGTTTCTAGGACACCTCAACAGAATGGAGTTGTTGAAAGAAAGAACATGACAGTACAAGAAATGGCTCGAACAATGCTAATGGATTCCAAATTGACAGATGTCTTTTGGAAATAGGCAATGCATAGAATAGTTCACATTCAAAACAGAGTAATGCTAAAAAACAACACTAACAAAACTCCCTACGAGCTATGGAATGGAAGACCAACAAATGTAAAGCACTTCAAAGTTTTTGGAAGAAAATGCTACATCAAAAGAGAAGATGGCAGAATGGGAAAGTTTGACTCTCGTGTGGACAAAGGAGTAATTTTTGGTTACTCAAGTGCAAGGAAAGCATACAAGTGTTACAAATTTGTGGAAAGAATCAATGTAACAATTGATGAAACATGTAGACAATAATTAAAGGAAGAAGAAAATGAATCAATCGAACAACCCTATGAAGAAGAAGTAAAATATGAAAAAGAAGTAAAAGAGGAAGATGAAGAGAATCTGACAGAAGCATAAGAGAGTTCAACAAGCGCCTCTAAAGACACCTAGAAGATGAGTACATAATCTATCATCCTTTAGATCAGATTATCAAAAACAAATATGCAGGAGTTGCGACTAGAAGAAGAATCCATTAACCAGAAAAAACACACCTATCACTCTCATATACGATTGAACCAAACTATTTTGAAGAGGCCAACAAGGATGAATTTTGGAATAAGGCCACGAATGAAGAATTGGATCAAATAGAGAAAAATGACACTTGGGAATTGGTTCTAAGAAGAAAGAATAAGAATGTGATCGACACAAACTGGGTATTCAAGAATAAGTTGAATGAAGATGGACATGTTACAAGAAACAAAACTAGATTGGTATGTAAAGGATATGCATAGGTTGAAGGAATCGACTTTGAAGAGAAATTTTCTCCAGTTGCTAGAATGGAAGCAATCTGATTGCTCCTAGATTATGCATGCTCCAAGAATATTAAAGTGTATGAGATGGACGTGAAATCAACTTTTTTGAACGAAGAACTTGAAGAAGAAGTCTACATTGAACAACGAGAAGGATTTCAATTGTTATAGAATGCAAATTATGCATGTAAATTGAAGAAGGTCGTGTATGCTCTAAAATAGACTCCTAGAGCATGGTACTCTAGAATGAATAAATATTTATAGTAGCCAGGGTTCAAAAAAGGAAGTGCAGACAACAACCTCTACATCAAGGTAACTCAAGATAGTATTTTATTAATTGAATTTTATGTTGTGATATTATTTTTGGAAGTATTGATGATAGGTTAAGCCAGAAATTTGCAAAGGATATGCAGAATGAATTTGAAATGTCATTACTTAGAGAACTATCCTTCTTTCTAGGTATTTAGATACGTCAAAGAAACCAAAGATTTTTTATCTCTCAAACTAAGTATATCAAAGAAATGATAAAGAGGTTCGGAATGGAAGATTGCAAACCAGTTACTACTCATATGAAAACCAATTGCAAGTTGAGAAAAGATGATGATAATTTTTCCATTGATTACAAAGGGGGATAGATTTATCAGATGTAGAGCACAGAGGCATGGTTCTAGGGGGAGTGATGGTCATAGGGGGAGCATGAGTGATATGACTTCAATATTGCATCAGAGTGTTTCCATCAATGCCAAAGGGGGAGATTGTTGATTAATTGGGTTGGTTGTCATTGATGCCAACCCTTGAAGAAAGTTTAGTAGTGAATTCCAGTAGCACAAAGGTTTCTGGTAATGGAACCAAGTTTGTTTGATGGATAATGGAATGAGTTTTGATATATTTTTAGGTAAGACTATTCTAGATGGATAGTACATGTCATACCATTTTCGGTGGTATGTGGAACATAAGATAACTTCTCACGGTTAAAGAGTTATGTCCATGTGAAGTTGGAGAACCCCCATGAGTCATCTAGAAGCCCTGAAAAGTCAAAGCGTTTGCAAAAGAAATTATTTAAATTATAAATTTAATGGAGAACTCCCTAAAATAAGGAAACTGGGATGTTACATGAAAGTATAAATAAGGGGCAAGGATCTCTCATTTAATCACACTTTAACACATTGGATATCTTTTATTGTGCAAGGATTATTACAAGTACTCATTGATACATCTGAAGTTTCTAAAGTCTGAGGTAGTTCATAGGGTTGACAGAAAAACTTTCAGAATTACAACGAATACTAAAAAACCATAATTTGTGAGGCATACGAGGAATGATAGTGTATTAGGGTGCGTACATACGTGGGATGACAGTGTATTAGGGTGCATACATACATGAGATGACAATGTATTAGGGTGCGTACATGTTGGTAAAGCCATGGAAACTTGAAAATATGAAGATGCAGAGGTTTTAGATTTGATATCAAGCTTCTAGGAAGGTCTACAGTGCTCAGATACACCATATCTATCCATTGGTTCGAATGGTATGTCTTATTTCTATGAATAGTTGGATTTTGATGTATGCATGAGAAATGGTTATGGAGATTTGAGAATTCTCCCTAGAGAGACTAGTGGTTGTATGGGATATTCTATATAAGTCAGATCTACAGAAATACAGTGCTAGTATATTTATCATTGATACATCTTGTTGACGCACATATTGTATTTCTTGGCATATGGCTAAGGGTTCTTGTGGTATATGGTTGAGAGCATGTATTGGTTGATGTATTGAGAGGATGAATATCATAAAGGGTTTGAATTTTAGATCATGTGAGGGTTATTATACTTATTCATGATTACACACACTTATGGAAAATGACTAGAGAGAGATATGTATGAGGATGCATGCACAGGGTACAAATACAGTCTGGATGTAGTGATAGGTTACATATCTATGTGAAATAAGTTACATAGGGTCAGAACTTTTCAAAAGAAGGAAAAACCAAGTTTTTAGAAGGCATATGTAGGTTGCATAATAGTTTGGCCACGTACATACGCGGGCTGCATAATATATAGGGCACATACACACACGTGCTACAACACTACAGGTCATGTACCTATTGTATTTTTTTGATACATTTTTAGTTCAGGTACAGATTGGTTACAAGGCAGTTGTACAGGTTGGTTATAGGTCAGTGGTACAAATTGATATAATTGTACAATGGTATATCTCATAGTGATAGTGTGACAGTGGTTTGATCATTCTACTTCTACTTCAGGGTGGTTTGATGGGGCAAGGATAGGTGGTTGTAGTTGGAGAACATAGGGGGTTGTAGCCTCCTTTTGGTTGTAGCCAGAGAATTGGGGAGTTGGAGCTTCCCTCAGGTTGTAGCTTTAGACACTAGGGGGTTGGAGCCTCCTTCCAGTTGTGAACGGAAAAAAAAGGAATTTGGTGCTTCCAATGAATGTAATTCTTCAAGACATATAAGAAAAAGAATTCTGTGGTTTTCTCCCACTTTGGGTTTCCACGTAAAAACATTGGTGTATTGTATATGTGTGTGATTTCTCATTTGTTAATTTTTTATTTACTCTATAACTATTGGATGATATTTCTACATTGATATAACACTTGCATTTTATGGTGAACATGATTATATTGCTCTATTACTGATTCACCCCCCCCCGCTCTCAGTAATCCAACAAGAGACTGAATATGGAAAATGTTTTTTGATGGTGGATCTTCTTGGGAAGGAGTAGGAGTTGGAGTACTATTCGTGGCACCAAATGATGAGTATTACATTCCATTTTCCTATATATTATAGTTTGATATTGATTACACAAACAATGTATGTGAATATGAAGCTTTGATTTTAGGATTAGAAGCTAATAGAAAGCTCAAAATTAAACACTTGATAGTATATGGGGATGCAGAGCTTATTGTTAAATAGATCAAATAGGAATATTAAGCTAAGAATCCTAGAATGATATCTTACATGAATTGTGCATGGGATTTAATTGGAAACTTCTTCCTATATTTCAAAATTTATGTTATTCCTAGATTGAACAATAAAAAAGCATATGCATTGGCTAAAGCTGCAAGTACTTTCATTCCACCCAATATTCAAAAATTGAAATATCATATTGAGATGACACATAAACCTTCAATTCCGAATAATGTTCACCATTGGAAAATATTTGAAGATGATGAACAAATAAATCAATTTGTGGAGATGGTGGATGCATTTTCCGAAATGCATATTGATTAAGAAAATGAAAGTGATCCAGCTTGGATTATGCAAGAAGGAGAAACTCAGTAGAAGGTCAAAGATAATATCGCAAATCATAAGATTTTTTTTTTTTTAAATAATTAGATTCCAAAAGGGCTCATTCTTTTAGAAAGATTGTTTGATCAAAATGATATCCCTTTGAAATCCACTTTGCAGCCTCAACCAGAAGAAGTTGAAGATTGTAATGTTGGTTCTAATGAAAATAAAAAGCTTTTCAAGTTGTCTAAATACCTTCCCATTGAACTGAAGAAATAATATGATGAATTGATTAAATAATTTAAAGATATTTTTGCATGGTCCTATGAAGATCTAAAAACTTATGATACTTCTATTATAAAGCATAAGATTCCTTTAAAACGAGGTGTCAAGCCTTTCAAGAAAAAACTTAGAAAAATCAATCCTATTCTCTTTCCTGTAATAGAAAGCGAGGTTAAAAAACTTCCATATGCAAAAATTATCGTACCTATTAGATACTCTGAATGGGTATCTAATCTGGTTCCTGTCCGAAATAAAAATGGGGAGATAAGACTATGTGTTAATTTTAGAAATCTGAATCGATCTTCATCAAAAGACAATCAACATCTTCCCAAAATGGATAATATTCTTGAAAATGTAGTTGGGGAAAATAGAATTTCTATGATTGATGGATTTTCAGGGTATAATCAAATAGTTGTCCATGAGAATGGTAAAGAAAAAAATGCATTTAATACTCCATGGGGAAATTTTATGTATGACAAAATTCCATTTTGTTTGATGAATGAAGGCACAACTTTTCAAAGAGCCATGGATATAGTTTTTTTTTTGTGAGAGATAAATTTTTTTTTGTTTATTTACATGATCTGATATTTTTTTCTAATTATAATGCAACACATTTGAAACATCTGAGACAAATGTTTGATAAATTCATAAAATTTGCTTTGTATCTAAATCCTAAGAAATCTCATTTTTTCCATGCAAGAAGGAAAGTTATTAAGACATATTGTATCAAAATGTGGAATTAAAGTTGATCCAAAAAGAGTTGAAGCAATTGATAAGATCAATATACCAAGAAATAAAAAATAAATTTAGTCATTTTTAGGAAGAATCAATTTCTTGAGAAGGTTTATTCCAAATTTTGCTGAAATTATTAAATTGATCATGGATATGTTGAATATGGATAATGAAGTGAAATGTACAACAAAAGATAAGACATTTTTTCAACGAGTTAAAAAATCCATAGGAGAAGCACCTGTGCTGGTAAGTCCTGATTATTGAAACAATTTTTTGTTTATTTCCGTTATGAAAAATTATTGTCAATATTACATTTGGTTCATCAATAGGATGGAATCCATCAGAGCGATCAAGGTTTATGTCCCAAGGGAGACTCTGATGAGAGAGAGTCCAATGAGGGAAACTCTAATGCTAACTGGAAACAATCATTCAAAATAGTCAAGCGCGCGATGAAATTTGGGTCATTGATTGGTTTTGCTTGAATTTTTTTTTATCAGTGGGGTCCCGCATGTTCACTATCTCTTAGTTCCTAAGCCTTGGTCTCATGATAAGCTCCCCGGCTAGTAGAATTATGCCCCTTTTGGGCTCGATAATCCCTTTTTGACCCCCAATAAGTTCTCTAGCACTAAAATCTTTCCTTATTTTCCTTGGGCATGGATTTTCTGACTTTTTCTTCAAGCTATCTTGAATTAATCTAACTCTTGACTACTCAAAGGCTCAGGGAGTTCATCTTCTACCACTAGCTCATCCAATCAGGACCTAGCCACTTCATCAAACTTCAAATAATTGACAAGAACAAACATGGTACTAACATTGGCTCTAGTGGGGACAACATACCCATGTGGTCTGCTGAGAATTATAGACCAAGTGCCTTCTTCTGTTGGGTTATGGATTCTTCTCAAAACAATACATTTCCTTCAGAACTAAAAACTAATTTGATATGGGATACAAAAATCATCAACAACTTAGAGCCTTAAAAATCTGCCTTTTTTCACAAGTAACAAATGGTGAATGAAGTAAAATTAAAACAAACTCTACAAATTGAAAACAAATGCTTGACTGCAAGCTTATTTATGTACGTAAACCTCCTACTCTGATCAGTCTAACCAATTTAATCAAGTGAAATGAAACTTCCAGTGATACCATGAAAGTTTTGTATTGCTTGGTTGAACTCCTTGTGTGCACTTTTGGAAAATATGGAGAATTATAATTGGAAATTGCAACATGATATGATTTTGAAGTTCATACTTATGATCTGAAAATATAAGTTTCATATAATCCCAGTCATATGAGACCCTAGATAATGTAAACTCCAACCAAAACACAACTGGATCATAAAGAATATGAGGGATGAAAGGTTTCTTAATAAAAAATGATTTTTCTTCTTTTGATGGATTTGACTGAACTTTCCTGGATATTCTTGGATTTATCTGCTTGTGATTTTGATGAAGAGAAAGGAGGAAGTACGACAACTTCGCCACATTGAAAAAATTTCATTGCTTCTTTTTCATTATGGTCCAGCTCTATATCTTTAAGAACAGCTAAAAGCAATACATCTATCTAAAATTCTTCTCCAGATCTTTCATAATTATCATACATTGATACACCAATAACAGTTTCTAAAGATTCAACTTTAAATATTTGTTCTTCAATACCAAGCTATTATTTTGTGTCATAATGGTCATGTATTAACTTATTGTTGTTTGAATTTTTTTTGAATGATGATATAGAACTCTGCACATGTTCTTCAACTTTATATCCATCAAAAACAATGTATTTGTTGTAAAATCTAGTATGAGCATATTTTTGATTAACCAACCATTGAGTAACAAATGGCTCATAAAAAAGAAGGGGCAACACATAATCAATAATGTTACCTTGAAATAGATTTAGGGAATCTTCAACAACACAATTTTGATTTTGATCAGTAGGTGTGAAACAAAACATTGTCTCTTCTTGAAAATTTTCATGACTATATGCATAACCGACATCCCTTTCAAACTCAATTTCAGAAAATTATTTCTCCTCTTCACTACTGTAAAAAAAATATTTTATACATTCTATAACTAACGCAAGTTCTTCATTACAAAAATATTCAAAAAGAAAACCCGAATATGGAAATTCATAAATCCACTCAGGCTCTTCTAAAAAATGCAAACACTCATCAACACCTACCAGATTTCTTAAAACAACAACATGTATTTGCAACTCATGACCATATTCAAAAGGATAAATATATGTCTTAATAAGGTACTTATTTGTATCTTTCAAGATGAAAATAAACATTTTATCCTCCTATAGATTCTCTTTCGAAGCTTCTATGTAATCACCCTCCAATGATACCTCTTCATTTGAATTTTCAAGGTGATATTCTTCATTCTCACTATTATAGTAAGCTTCCCTTTAAAAATATTGTTCATATTCATCATCAGTTATTTCCCCTTCCTCTTCACTATTACAAGAATAATATTCTATATCCTATGAAACTAATTTAAATAATTCATTGCAACAACTTTCGAAAAGGAGCTCCATGTAATATCTCCTTTTGTAATGAGAATGAAATAACATATGAAAATATTTTAGAGAAGCTAAATGAGAAGCATGTAAATATCTATACCATTGTTGAGCCTCTCCAACTAAAGAAATCATGAACATTTTCATGAGGACATCTTCACGAAAAATACTTAGCTGATGCATACATAAGTGGAAATCTATCAAATGTTGAGCCAAATTATTGTCATTATCTTCTCTAAATATAGGAAGCTAGTCTTCCCAAACCCCTATACTAGGTACGTGATTAGGAAATCAAGGTATATTTGAAAATTTGAGTGGAGAAAACCTTGCAGATATTATAGAATTACTTGATATTTCTATTAAAAAACAATGGAGTGGCTAGTGGGATCATAGTGGGTAGATGAGTAATAGGATTTTCAAGAAAGGTAGAATGGAATGGTTTACTTCTTGGTTAAATTCTAAAAGATAATTCTGGAGGTCTATCAATGGCTATGGAGGAAATTTTGAGGCAAATAGAGAAATTTCATGTACATCAATTAGATCTATAGATTCAACACTTTGATTAACAATAGAAGGGGATATTTATGGATTAGGATTACCTAAAAAAGAGGAAATCTAATGTTCTCTGATATTTTTCTAGGTCACAAGATTTTCTAGATCTCAGTAGACAAGAACCTGATTAGGATCAAGGTGGCTTCTGGTATATATTATGGAAGAGGTGAGGTTATCCTTATGTGGAGTATCTAGGTGAAATATTAACAACAAAGTGCCCGAGGCATGTTCACCATCAAGGCTCATAAATTACAATGTTGTATTTGTAGAGGAAATTTCTTCAACTCACATCCCTGACAACAACACCATTTCAAATGTTATTCCTCAAGATGTTCCAGGCTATTGTTGGAATGATGGTGAGGAACCACATGAGATAAGACTTAGGATGAGTCTTAAGGCCAAATTTATAGTAAGGTAATTTTTCACTGTTTGGGAAGTTTTTACCTCTCTCTCTCTCTCTCTCTCTCTCTCTCTCTCTCTCTCTCTCTCTCAAAACTATAGGACCTCAAACAATCTCAACTCATATGACAAATTCTCTCAAATATCAGTGGCATATGTCTACGAGTGTTTCAGACTATCAAGTTTTAAAGGATAATGAAGTCATGAATTAGAAGAAGAATGAGATAAATGTACATGGCACTACTGAGATTGAATATTGTAGCTCATGGAAAAAGAACAACCTATTGAGAAATTAAGAATTCAACACTTCTAACATGTTCATAGAGATCAAATAAAACACTCTTCAAACAATTAACATCTTCATACATTCAAATACATGGATTTACTCTCTGAATATCATTTAAATGCAAAGATAAATGACAAGAAATGGTTATACATTCAAAGGAAATCACTTCTATGTCATAACTAGACATCATATAGTAACACTGAATATGGTGAATATTCTATTGTTTGAGATTTTATAAATCTAGTCGGATACAAGAAAAGACAAAATGGGAGAATATTCTTTACAAGAAAACAAACAATATAATAAAATGAATTATATACTGAAACATAACATAGGGGATGAATCTCTGGTTTCCTGCTGCATTTACTTCCTGTTTGTGCTCAAGGTTTATGATAAAAAAACTCTAGTTGTAAGAGACTCTTAAATTCCCCAAAGTGATGACCCTAGAAATGATCATCTTCATTGTCTTTTATTACTCTCTCTCATTTCCTAAACGGATTATTGAAACCATTTCGAGATTCTTGAAACTATTTACTGCTTCTTGATTCTTGAATGGTTTCCCGCTTGTTAAAACTGTAAAAAATAATTTTAATTATTGGATTTCTGTTATGATGAGATCGTGGGGCAACTATAGATTCACCAACCAAGATATCCATCATTCCCTACTTCTTAAACCTCTCTAAAATAATTTCATTTTTTGCAACATACTCGAAATTACAACTACAGAGGTTGCATGACTCAACAACCTTCAGATCCATATTGTGCAAGCGATCATGACCATTGATCATAGGGTTACCAATCAAAGTGGTCAAGGATTGAGTCCCAATAGGGATCCGATGAGGGAGACTCTAATATATTCCATTAGAGAGAGAACCATCAGAGGTGTAGTGATGAAGCTAAATGAGGGGAAGTCGATGAGGGAGACTCCAAGATTGCACCTCAATCGTTGATCTGGATCTGGAGATAGCTAAGAGTTGTTGATTTGGTCATGACCAAAAGTATAATTAGGCTAAGGAAAATATTACTCTACTGACATCATCCTGGACATGTGGTTCGTTTTTATTTTTCCTCGTTGGTGTTGATGTGGTAGAGGGGCATGACACATGTCACATGATTTTGATGTGTTGTCATATGTCTTTGGAAGATTTCATATGGAAACATGGTAGCTTCTTATTGGCTTGGTGCCTAGAGTGCCTCGGGATATGGAAAATTTTATAGATCATCAATTATAGGGTGCACCCATCAGAGCGATCGAAGGTCGGGTCTCAACAGGAATTAGACAAGGGAGACTCTCACAACGTCATGCTAACATCATCTTGTACATGCGATGAATTTCTATTGGCCCATGGTGGTTCTGGTATGGTAGGAAGTAGTTACATGTGTCACACACGTTTGATATGTTGACTTGTGTATTTGGAGGGATCCTATGTCCATGTGGAAACCACTAGTTGGCCCTGGCATTACTCTACTAGCAAGATGATGTGACACCTAGATGGGAGGCTTTGAGATCGATGATCATATCTGGAATGTTGATCGGTGGTGCCCTATCAAAGTGATCAAGAGATAGGTATCGAAAGGAAATTTTATGAGGAAACTTTGACGAACTTTATCTAGAAATGGAAATAAACTAGGAGCCATTGATCTAGCCATGGTCGAAAGAAAAATTTGGCTAAGGAAAAGTTTGTTGTGCTGACGCCAAATTGGACATGTGGCAACTTTTTATTGGCCCATGATGATATTTATTTGTCCTAGATGGATGAAATGTGTCCCCTGTATTTGATATGATTTTGGGTTACTTTAGTGGGTTCCACATGTCCACATGGTATCCTATGACTGACTCTGACATGTGATCTGTTGGCATTCCATGTGTAGCACTAGGTTGGAGCACTAGGGGTTATGGATAAAATTTGAGTCATTGATATATCGAGGGAATGACTGACGAAACGATGAAATATGGGTCGTTGATCGGAGGTGCCCATCGGAGTGATCAAGAGCTATGTCCCCAATAGGATTCTGATGAGGGATACTTTAAAGAGGGAGACTGTTAGGTACCTAGAGAGGTAGTAGTGGGGGCCCAAAGGGCCTATAGTGATAAGAGTGGAGGCCATTCAATGTAATGTGGAATAGGTCCACTATATTATTAAATAAGTCCCACTATGGTAGTTAGATATAATAAATCTAAGAGAACTTCTTAGAAGGTTCTACTTCTAGAAGATTCCTCCTCTAGAATGTTCTTAGGTGATGGTAGAACTATATAAAGGGGTTCCAACAATGTCATGGGATATGAAGAGAAGTATTGTATTTGGATATGAATCTCATTAGGAGGTCTCCCCCTCGAAGAGGAAAGTGAAAAGGAGAGGATCCCTTCCATAATAGAATCCATTGTATGGTGTTTCCCTACCCTAAAGGTTTGATAGTAATATTTTGTTTTTGCATATTGTTCTTTTATATCTATTGTGGTGCTTTTGTATTCAGTTCTTTGGTTCTTAAGTGTTCATTTATTTGGTTATTCGGATCGATTGTATTCATATTTATTTAGGAACATAACAATTGGTATCAAAGAACTTTCCTTGGCCAAAGAAGGGAAGAAATGTTTTCTCTTTTTTGCAGAATTTTTCTAGGGAAGAAAAAGAGGGCGGCGTAATGCAGGTTTAGATATGAATCTTTATGAGATTAATTTGGAAACAAAAAATTGGGTATTTGAATTCCTCTCGAAAAAATACCCAATTTCAAAAAACAAATCAACCGAAATGGAGTCTGGGAAGTAAAGTTATGATCATTTTAAATTCAACTGTTTTACGGTTTTTCTGAAAAAAGCCACGATTTTCTACAATAATTTATTGTTCTATTTTTTTTGGGTTTTTTTCGTGATGACGGAGGGATTGTAGAGTTCATAACTTTTCATAGGGTGCTGAGATGGATATTTCCTCTCAAACCCTCAAAGAAATTCTACAAATAACTAAAGCATTCAAAGCCCAATGGTATGACACATTGGATGACTTTGTAGATGGCCTCACAGACGACCTCAATGATAGTTTTCGTAGTATTCAAGATTCACTGGATAACATGCAGGAGAGATTTCTTATGGCAGACATTAGGGATGAATATAATCAATAAATATATGCTTTGTATGATTTTGAGGCCGATTGATATGATTGGTATATGGATAGTTGTCATTTCTAGGATGACAACCACTTTCATATTTTATTTTATGATTCTAATCAACCTTTTGTAGAGAGAATCAATGTGAAAAATTGGGAGCTAATGATTATTACCAATGTCCATCCTGCATATTCTACAGTGATATTATTCCTTCCATATTTTTCTACGACCCTTTTCCACTATGTGGAATGATCTTCTTATTTGGATCAACATGACAGGTGTGAGTCTTTGGAGAATCAACATAATTTTGAGTTGGTTATTTGGTTCCAAAATATTCCACGGGGAGTTCACATGAGAAGCTGGACATGGGATCTGGGTTTACAATGGTGGTTGGACTACTTCAACATGGTGGCTTTCCTTTTTACATGTGACCTTGGTTCTCCAGTCTTCTTCAGCATTATGGTCCACAATTATCCATGGGACCCTATTATATGGTTGTACATCAAGCGTTGAGGACAACTCTTTCATAAGGGGGATGTAATGTTAGGTAGCTATAGAGGTGGTAGTGGGGGCCTAGAGGGACCATAGTGATAATAGTGAAGGCCATTCAATGTAAGGTGGACTAGTTCCACTATATTATTAAATAAGGCTCACTATGGTAGCTAGATATAATAAATGTAAGAGGACTTCTTAGAAGGTTCTACTACTAGAATATTTCTCCTCTAGAATGTTCTTAGGTGATGGTAGCACTATATAAAGGGGTTCCAAAAATGTAATGGGATATGAAGAGAAGTATTTTATTTGGATTTGAAGATCATTGGAAGGTTTCCCCCTTAAAGAGGAAAGTGAACATGAGAGGATCCCTTCCATAATCGGATTCATTATATGGTGTTTCCCTACCCTAAGGGTTTGATAGTAATAAAATATATTTTTCATATTGTCCTTATATATCTATTGTGGTGCTTTTGTATTCAATTATTTTGTTCTTAAGTATTCAGTTCTTCGGTTATTAGGATCCATTGTATTCATATCTATTCAACCACATAACAGAGAATCCAAGCTTACATCTTGACCATTGAGCAAAGGAACTAGAGATAATCCGAGAGTCATTGATCTATCCATGGTTGAAAGAAAAATTTGGCTAAGGAAAATATTGTCAAGATGACGTTAACTTGGACACATGGTTCCTTTCTATTAGCCCACGATGGCGCTGATGTGGTAGAAAATCATGAAACATGTCACCAATTTTTTATGTGTTAACCTGCGCATTTGGTGGGTTCCACATGTCCATGTGGAAGCTTTAGATTGGACTGACAGGTGCCCTATTGGCATTGAATTCTTACCTATGCTACCAAGGACACACATTCATTGAAATTTTCTTCCACAAGGGGAAAAATGTGATAGATTATGGTACAATATCATCCCCCACCAGATATGAACTGATAATATGCAATAATCCTCCCTTATGCAAGCTTACCATCGATATTACATCCACGTCGTCGATCATATGACCTCCATCGGAGCAATCAAGGTTTAGGTCCTAAGGGAGACTCCGATGTGAGAGAGTATGATGAGGGAAACTCACACGCTAATTGAAACCATTGATTTAAAATGATCGGTTGTGTGATGAAATATGGGCTATTGATCAGTCTCACCTAAAATCCATTTGATTAGTGGGGTCCTACAGGTTCACCTGAAGTTGGTTCCTAATCCTTGGTCCTGTGATAATCTCTCTAGCTAGTAGACTTAGGCCCCTTTCGGGTGTTATAAGCCCTTTTTGACCCTCTATAAGTGATCCAATGCTAAAATCTTTCCTTAGTTTCCTTGGGCATCGATTTTCTGAATTTTTCTTCAAGTTGCCTTGAATTAATCTGACTCTTGATTGGTCAAAGGCCCAGGGAGTTCATATTCTGCCACTAGCTCATACAATCACGACCTAGACACTTCATAAGACCTTCAAATATTTTATAGGAACAAATATGGTACTAACATTTTCTTAGATGCATCGTAAAATAGGTGCCTAACATGGCTTCTTGTCAGGACGCATTCATTATGTACTCCCTAGTAGTACTTCAAGGGGGTATTGGAGATATTACACACCCACCTAGTATTTCTCTTCCTAATTTTATTAGTGTATGTTTAGGGTTCCCCTAGTATGATATATTCTCCCCTAGATGAGGGTGCCACCTCCTCTTCAACCATTACTCATTTGTACATCGGTTAGACTAGTGGTGTCAAGTCTTGCATGGAAACCTCTGTATTATCACCAAATGTTGCATGCTCACCTTGGGATCATCACTAGGAGGGTGCACTCACCTTGGGATGATTTACAAGAGGGATCAATTCAAATTCACAAGGATGAGAGGGCACACCATATGCGAATGCATGAGATTGTCTCCACTCCACTTGTCTAGACTAGTTAACTGATGACTACATGGCTAGTTAACTAGGACTAGGTGGCACCTCACTTAGGTTTCTATCTGTGTATTTCCACATCTCTCTAGAAGAATACTATGGAACATTAGTTTGAGCATGTAGCTTATATATATTGTAAATTATTCACTCTTTGAGTGTGGATTAATGGTTAATACAATTCTTTATTCTTTCTCTCCAATTCTTCCCTTCTTCTCTCAACTTTGCAAGTTTCGTGTTCATTGTTTCTAGCTAGTTTCTTTGTGCAGGTTTCAATCCAATTTCAAAATCCCCCTGTGATTATATGTGAATAAATTATTCATGAGATTCTAGAAAAAAAAAATAGTTAACCATGAAAGGTAAAAAAAGAGAGACAAATCCATGCCATTGCATATGAATTTGGAATCAAAATATAAAAATGTGGAAGGTAAAGGAATATGAAATTCAATAAAAAGTGAGAAAAATAATGGATAAAATCTCTTTTAGCAATTTAAACAATGAAATCACTCATCGATATACAATGATATGTATATCATCACTCTATGGCCCAATCAATGTTCCATCATCTTCAAATCAATCCAACTTCAAATAGTCATGTAACTAAAATTAAAATGTCATATATGCAATATCTGTAATGGAATCAAATGAATGGAAATAGGTATTTGATCTTCCAAAATAATTTTCAAACAAAAGAAGAGATCAAATGCATTCTTTATTACTATCTTGTCGATCACTATTTTACATCCTTTATTTTCTTTCCATGTTCAATATCAAACAACTTGTTATTTAATGCATACATTAATGAGTGTTTAAAGGTATGCTTGAAGGCATGAATATGTACCAATTTCAACCATGGAATTTTATTGATTCAAAGAGAATTAACCATATTAACTTTTTTTTACAAGAACAATATTAACCACATACTATTTCACAACAAAAAAAGTTTGTATGCTTGCAGTGCAAAAGAAAATCCAACTCAACTAATAAATTCATTATGCATGTCCACATGTATGTGAGTATGTTTTATATAAAATGTACTGAAAAGAAAAATAAGTATTGGTTCTCTTATATTAAATAAAAAGGAGTGTCGAAGAGACGATAAATACATTATAATCCAAAGCTAAACTTAAATCAAGTAATCGATAAAATTATCTTAAAAAACATAGAAACAAGTTTAGTAAGGATTCTTTTAATAGGACTGATCCATATGATTTTCGAAAGAAAATGAAAGAAAATATATTACAACGAAATACACACAAATATTTACAGAAACAGATAAATACAACAATACATGATTTCTATTAATTAAATAAATGTACAAAGACTGTAAAAGTACAGAGTGAATGAACTCGCTAGAATGGTGGCGGTTTATCTCTAAGAATAGATGTGATGGCTACACTCATTCGCAAGAAGATGAGTACAATGAGGCTTTGAAGGAATTTTTACAATAAACATGAATGCCAAAAGCATATACATCCAAAAACCTAACCCTAGCAGATGAAGCACCAAAAGTCATGTGGTTGTTGGGGTAAGTTAGTACATCAACTTCCCGAGATTGTAACTTTTGCATACAATCTATGTTTTAGGCGTGTCATATCCTGTTGGAAAGGTATTTTTGAGAACTACACATTATTCCATCAAAATCTAACCTTTTCAACATTTTTATTGTGAAAAGCCCCAAAAAAATTGTTTAGTGCCTTAAAACGTCCCCAAAAGTACAAAAAGATGTACTGACATGAAAACTGCCAAAATAAGATAGTTGGAATAGGTAGGAGGACACCAATATCCACCTAGATGTTGTGTAGGGCTTCAATACAGCCCTAGAAGTGCAAAACCCACAATTAAAAAGATATTTTACCATTACAAATAAACGTGCTGAAATGAAAACTATCAAGATGAGCCAAGCAAAATTTGGAACAGGTGGGTGGCCACTAATATCCACCTGGATCAGTCCCCCCCCCTTAGGAGGAAATGGACTCCATTACATTGAGTTCCCAGGGAAGAGGAGAAATCATTTGTTGAATATGAATCTTGGTGAGATGCTTTCCTTGCTGGAGAAGTTGCGATGCTTGGTCTACAGAGGGTTGTCATGAACCTGTTGTTGGTGAGTTTGAATCTGTTCCACCAACCTGTTGTATCTTCTCTTGGTGGGGAATTGTGTAGGAACCATCTTAGGTGAAGAATACATATATTCTTTCCCTTGTGAAATCTACTTTTATTGGATATAATCTGTTGAGGTTGCAGTGGTTGCAGTGGCCTTGTGTTCATTCTTTGAACATATTTTGAAGAGGTTGAATTTATTAGTATGAGATATTACATTGCGAAACTCTTTTGGTGGAACAATAGTCAGAACTACCTTTGGTATCTTGTAGAGATGACACCTCATAGTAATAATGACACTACGGGGTTGAGACTCATAAACAACATGACATTTCCAAATATATGGTTGGAACAAAATAACATCACAGACATCAATAAGTGCAACATCACAGACTACCTTATCCTTGAATGGTTGTATGCCATAGGACATGCGACACTAATGGTTGACACAAATATCTCGCCCCTAGAAAAGCCACCTGATGTTGTAAGTCTATAGGTGCGGTGTTGTTGACAACCCCAACCGTTTGATGACCTCAGGTGAGATGAGGCTCTTCTAGCTTCCACTATCAACAATGAAATGAAACAGGGTCCCTCTTACCCACATCTATGAATGAAGATACACTCCCCTTCTTCAATATATGTTGGTTCTTTTGGTTGAATTGTTGCGATCAAAACGATAGAAGTGGGGTCTGCATCTATGATCTTCCCTTTTCATTATTTTCTGGATTGGATTATGAATCATGATTCAACTCCTTGTCTTTGATCTCAACCACCAATGATTATTTTGAGAGACATTCATCAGTGTTGTGCCAGGGGATTTTGTGGAATTCACACCACTTCCTAGTGTCATTCTTCATCTTTATCTTATCCTTCTTTTCCTATGTCTTGGACTAGTTTTCAGGAGGTTGTTGGTTAGGTTCGTATTTATTATGCTTTGGTTGTCGAATATTTGCAGACTCGAAATCCCATTTTTTTTGGTGCCTAAATTTATTCTCGATTTTGATAGCATATCGATAGGCATCTCCCAATTATGAGATATTTAGGAGATCCATTTTGGTTTGGATATACCTATGTAGATCCCCACGGTATTTCAAAACCATATGTGCTCAGAGTCTTTGATACCCAACTTGGTGCGCAAGGTATGGAAAGTATTTGTGAACTATGACACCGTTTTTCCTCTCTCTTTTCATAGTGTGGTCCATCTCATGTACTGTTATTCATAGTTATCAACACAGTAATATTGTTCCTTGAACGCATCCACAAAAATATACCAAGTGGTCTCAACCCCATATATTCTAGATTCCTTTGTGGAACGTTTCTTCAAGTAAGTTTCCCACCAATGTTTGGAAAGGGGGAGAGCCTATAGGAGGAGTGTGAAGGTCATATTTTCCCTTTCGGAAAACTTGTGAACAAAGAAATAACCTTCTAGCATATTTAACCATTTTTCTAGGGCATCCACATCAATCTGACCTTCAAATATGAGAATATCAAAATTAACTTGTACCTTAAAGGGAGAGGCTCCTCCAAAGTGGCTGCTTGATGAAGATGTGTCTGTTGCTATTGACAGGAATTGAAGGATGTGGGAAAAATTCTCCATCATTTCTTCCCTTTGTCGTGCGAGGAATTTCTCAAGAAATAGGTTAATAGAATCTTATGCTCCGTCGTTTTTCTTTTCTTTTTTCATGGAGGGTTTCTTGGGCATGTCAGAGTGATTTTCCTCAATATATACAATCTTGAGACCCAATTTGATATACTCGGACCTCATTGGGGACATGCTATGAAAAATGATCAAGAGCAGCCTACTCTAATACCACTTATCTGTATTATTTTTGGAATGAAATGAAAGAATAGATATTACAATGAAATACACACAAATATTTCCATAAAAAGAGAAATACAACAATACATGATTTCTATTAATGAAATAAATGTAGAGAGACTATAAAAATATAGAGTGAATGAATTCGCTAGAATGGTGGCAGCTTATCTCTGAGAATAGATATGACAACTACTCTCATTTGCAAGAAGATGAGTACAATGAGACTCTGAAGGCATTTTTATAATAAACATGAATTCCAAAACCCTAGACATCCAAAAACCTAACCCTAGGAGATGAAGCGCCAAAAATCATGTGGGCCCCGTTGGGGTAAGTTAGTACATCAACTTCCCAGGGTCGTAATTTTTTCATACGATATTTGTTTTAGGTGTTTGATAGCCCATTGGAAAGGTAATTTTGAGAAATACACATTATTCCATCAAAATTTGACTATGTCAATAGTTTGACTATGGAAAGCCCAAAAAAAGTTGTTTAGGGCCTCAAATCGGCCGTGGAAGTACAAAAAGATGTACTGAAATGTAAATTGTCAAAATAATCTATTTGGAATAGGTGGGAAGCCACCAATATCCACCTGGATGTTGTGTATGACTTCAAGAAAACCCAAGAAGTGAAAAACCCACAATTACAAAGAGATGTCACCATTATGAAGAAACATGTTGAACTGAAAACTGTCAAGATGAACCAAGTGGAATTTGGAATAGGTGGGTGGCCACCAATATCCACCTGGATCAAGGACTAACATATATTACCAAATATATTTTGAAATTCATTAATGTTATAACATAAAACTCTCATGCTCCCTTTATCAAGTATCCCTTTTTGAGAATTGTGGTTGTATATACTTCCTCTCTCACCATATAAATTATATGGTAGAAATTGTATTTTCTTTCAATCAACTTCACTCATCCCTAGCCAAATTAGTTGTCTAGATCTATCAATAGTGTAAGGTGATTAAAATAAAAGATAAGGTAGGGAAAAAACTAGTGTGGCCCTTTGTACTACATGTTGACGAGGGATTTACCATTGCTATTATCTCATGAAGTGTTTAGGAGGAAGAAATGAGATTAGATATGGTTTTCAAATATCCTTCAATGTGTTGGGAGACATGTCAATGAGAATTGACCATTGGTGTTCACTTTGGACCTCATGCATATGTATGTAATAAAAATATAAGGTTCTCTAACCAAGGAAATGAACATGCGAGATCTTATGGACAAAATTCAATGTTTGTAGACATATGGTGCTAACTTTGTCTAAATTCAATACCACATGATGATATATATATTACATAGGGTCGGGGTGGAAGGAGCGGGAGGGGTCATCATTTTCCCACGAGGAAATCAAGCACTCTCCTTCCACTGGAGCCTTGGAATTGCTACCAATAATGAAGATGAATATTATGATCTGTACTAAGGCCTTATTCTCGCTAAAATCCTGAGCATCCACTCCCTCTCGGTGATAGGTGACTCTAAGATAATTATAAACCATGCACGCAAAGGATCCCACCCCCTGAATATTCACTTAAAGGCCATACTCCAACAAATTTCGACAATTATCAAACACTTCTCCGATATTTCCCTCTTCCATGTCCTTAGACAAAACAATCAAATGTTCGATACCCAAGCAAACTTGGCCATTGCCCTGGAGCCATGTTCGTTAGTAGTCAATGGCCTCACGCAATAAAAACCCATACCATGACCTAGTCATGCACCTGTTAGGTACTTGACACTTGGCAGCCAACTCACCTGCCCACTCAACGAGACACTTGGACTTTGATCCTGGCCTGGATCGTGAACCCGTCTCATCATAACACCTCCCCACTGCCCCCGTCACTTGACAGACTTGATTCTTCTCGCCTCAATCTCGCCACCTTGATTCTTTCCCCCTCACCTTAGCGCATGTCACTATGCACCTTTTATCCATCTCCCCCAACTTGGGAGGTCATTTTGATATCCCTATGACTGCTCCTAAGCATGGAAACAAGACCTGGAGTGGGAGGAACTCACTCAGCATGACGCCTTGGGCGTAGTATGCATTGAATTTAGGTAATATGAACAATACTAGTATCAACAGCGAGTATGGCTGCAACTTGTGTCCAAAAGCGGAAAATCAGACTTGTTTGTTAAATCTAGCAAGGGTGATGGGGCATATCACTGGAGGTGTGGTTCACTTCAAAGGCATACTCCATACTCCATAGAACATAGGTTATTTCACTCCTCCCTCGAACACAAATACAGTCTCTCACATAATTCAGACAGACAACGCAAGGAAATTTATCAAAATGAGAAGGAGCCCTAGCAATCAGTGTGTGGTCTTAGTGGAAGATCACGATGAGTTGGTTAGCACACTGAAAAACCTGCAAATTCAACTCAGATCCCTTTCATCTCAATTCTTATCCATAACATAAATTACCATTCAGCATTGAGGCAAGCAACAAAGGAACAAGGATGAATGTGAGGTGTTAAGGCAACAGATAGAATCTCTTCAGTTTGTGGTTGGGCATGTGTCACCTTCGGCCTCCCCGACTGCAACCATCTCCGATGAAGCTTCCTTTCCATGACCTCGACCGCGCCTGGATCTAAATTTGTGGCCTTCAACAAAAGAAGACTCCCCTGCACTAGACCAAAACAAACTTTAAGTGTATGCTTTGTTTCACTATTTTTTTATTAGGGTCTTTTTGCATGATTTTCACTGTAGAAGCTCAAATCAACTTTAGCATGCTAGAAAGCAATGCCCCTGCTCACCACTTCCTTTTGGGAGCTTACAAGGGAGTGAATTTTGTTTTCTATAGCTCCCGTAGAACATATTTTGTGCTCCTCCTGCTATTACTCGCAACTCTTTTAATATAATTTTACTTTGTTTCTGTTAGAAAAAAAAGATATTACATAGGGTATGATAATTGATTTAATTATTTTAACCCATAAGATTCGATTGAAATTTGGTTGTGAGAACTTTTTTAATCCTTTTAATTTAATAAATAACTCAAAGGTCCCACTATATATTAGACCATGTATTATATTTAAAATTTGTTTTATACCTATGCTCTATTAAAGAAATCAAAATCACATGCCTAATTGTATATGATAAGATCATTGGATCGATGTTCAGTGAACAAGATCGATGAGTTAGGACTAAAACAATAAAGGTAGGTGAAACAAATTGGGTTGGATATAAGTATAAAACTTTTCTTTAGTCTTTTCCTTTCCTTTGGGGTTGATGTCTCTCTCTCTCTCTCTCTATATATATATATAAAACAAACACATTTTTTTTTTTTCTCTATTGATTCCTCAATTTCCTTCAGTTTCAACCTCACAACCCACCCCTCACTATGATGAGGTTTTTACCTACCTTTCACCCTCCAAACCCACCCTTTTCTATGGTAAAATTTCTACCTAAAATAGAGATATCAATTCCAACTACTCTCAGACCTTAGATACTATGATAATTATGTGTGTGCTACTACAATAACTACTAGCCTAATCTAGTTGATGGAAAATGATCCTTGTATTTTTATTTATGTTCATGTTACTTTATAGAACGAACACATTTGATTTAATTAGAATATTCCTTATTACAAATATTTGTTGGGTTGGAAATTGTATTATATATTTTACTTCGGGTTGACTAACATCTCAATGTTTTTTTAATTGAATAAGCGTTTTGCATAACATGAATTTTCTTGAGGTGTATCATATTGAAAATATTGATTCTCTCGATCTTGAAAGATTACCATCCATATATATATACTTATTTTGAATACCACATTACGTTTATTTTTAGGTATTTTGTTAATATAAACATTATATCTTATAGAGATAGAAAATAGTGAATAAACTCTAAAGAATGAGATTTTCTAGTAAAATATATTCATATATTGCATGTTTCTTTTCCAAAATATTTTGAAGAAGATTATTTAAGATTATTTAATTCATTAAAGTTAATAATAATGAAGGTAAAGGTGTCTAAATGTGAGAAAGTATTTGGAAATTTTTTATAATAATAAAAGAATAGTTTTTCATAAGTAATGAAAGATTTGATCACAAAACTTCATACGAGCAAAAATTAACACTAATCCATTTGATATATATATATATATATATATATATATATATATATATATATATATATATATATATATATATATATATATAATAT
>ML800264.1:50641-74231 GCA_009831015.1 Picea engelmannii | reverse complement strand
GTAATGTAATCATTAAGGGAGGGTGTTAGAATTAATGATTAATTTAGGGATTGGTTTGGAGTTGGTTTGAGATTTTGTAGGAGATGTTGAGATATTATCTCAACCTCCATACCTATGTTTGGAATTGGTTGGATCTAACTCCAACTACATATACCTATTGTATCTTGGGATTTGATATAGTAATACAATATTATTTTGTGTGTAATTTTCGTGTTATGGCCGCTCTCTTAAATTCGGACACTTGATCGGTGATTAGTATGATATTGTGATGGGATTGGTGAACATTTCTTTCAAAGATTACTTTTCTCATGATTAGGTTGAAAGGCTTGTTATTTTGGTAATCATATCCTAGATATTGGCTTGGATATCAAATTTTGTAACTGATTATATTAACCTACTCAAGGTTTCATATCCAAATATAACATTAAAGAATAAACGGTCTATGTGGAGAGATGAAGTTAAGGATGTGGGGATGATCGAGGTGAATATTGGTGGCCACCCATCTATTCCACTAATTCCTAATGATTCCACATCTTGGTATTTTTTCTATAGTTTTTTAGGTCCCAAACTTTCGTGCCATTTTACAGTCATAATTAATGTTTTTTGGTTTGACAACGCTAAGTATGTAGCTGAAGGAAAATAATGGATCATTTGGAAAGTGTACTTTTTTTCTAGACCTTTTTGATGGGATACCAATCGCCCTTTGGAAATTATGTTCTACATGATGAACATGGGTCATATCGTCCATAGTAAAGCACTGAGTTACTTTATATTCCATTTGTAAATATTTTTTTAATTTTTATTAATTTTTGGTGAACATAATTTACTTCAATATTTTTTATAACTATGATATTAAAGAGATGAAAAAGAACACAAATTTCATTTTAATATCGATCATCCTTTTATTTTCTATTTTTTTTCATTGTGTTTTTCTTTTCTTTTATGTTATGTTATGTTTTTAATTATTCACAACCGGCCTCAAAGATAGTTTTTGTAGTATTCAAGATTCACTTAATAACATGCAGGAGAAATTTCTTATGGCGGACATCATGGATGAAAATAATCAAGAAATATATGCCTGGTGTGATTTTGAGGCCGATTGTGATGATTGGTATATGGATAGTTGTCATTTCTAGGATGACAACCACTTTCATATTTTATTGTATGATTCTAATCCAAATTCTGTAGAGAGAATCAATGTGAAAAATTGAGAGCTAATAATTATTACCAATGTTCATCCTACATATTCTACAATGGTATTATTCCTTCCGGATTCTATGACCCTTTTCCACTATGTGGATGGATCTTCTTATTTTGATAAAGATGACAAGTGTGAGTCTTTGGAGCATCATTTTGAGTTGTTTATTTGGTTCCAAAATCTTCCATGGGGAGTTCACATGATCACTTGGACATGGGACCCAGGTTTACAATGGTGGTTGGACTACTTTAGCATGGTGTCTTTCCTTTCTACATGGGACCTTGGTTCTCTAGTCTTCTTCAGCATTATGGTCCACAATTATCCATGGGACCCTGGTATATGGTTATACGTCAAGCATTGAGGATAATTCTTTCATAAGGGGGATGTAATGTTAGGTAGCTATAGAGGTGGTAGTGGGGGCCTAGAGGGCCCATAGTGATAATAGTGAAGGCCATTCAATGTAAGGTGGACTAGGTCCAGTATATTATTAAATAAGGCCCACTATGGTATTTAGATATAATAAATGGGTAGTTAAATGTAATAAATGTAAGAGGACTTCTTAGAAGGTTCTACT
Organism: Picea engelmannii; assembly: GCA_009831015.1. Lineage (NCBI taxonomy): Eukaryota > Viridiplantae > Streptophyta > Pinopsida > Pinales > Pinaceae > Picea > Picea engelmannii. The sequence goes on along the minus strand of ML800264.1, from coordinate 72,459 downwards.
ACTACAAGATTCCTCCTCTAGAATGTTCTTAGGTGATGGTAGCACTATATAAAGGGGTTCCAACAATGTAATTGGATATGACGAGAAGTATTGTATTTGGAGTTGAAGATCATTAGGAGGTTTCCCCCTCGAAGAGGCAAGTGAACATGAGAGGATCCCTTCCATAATATGATTTATTATATGGTGTTTCCCTAACCTAAGGATTTGATAGTAATAAAATTTATTTTCCATATTTCCCTTCTAAATTTGTTGTGGTTCTTTTGTATTCAATTATTTGGTTCTTATGTATTCAGTTCTTTGGTTCTTAGGATCCATTGTATTAAGATCTATTCAGACACATAACAGAGACTCCAAGCTTACATCTTGACCATTGATCAAAGGAACTAGAGATAATATAAGAGTCGTTGATCTAGCCATGGTCGAAAGAAAAATTTGGCTAAGGAAAAGATTGTCAAGATGACGTTAACTTGGACACATGGTTCCTTTTTATTGGTCCACAATGGCGTTGATGTGGTAGGAAAGCATGAAATGTGTTAAACCGTGCATCTAGTGGGTTCCACATGTCCATGTGGAAGTTTTAGATTGGACTGACAGGTTCCCTATTGGCATTGACTTCTTAAATATGTTACCAGGGACACACATTAATTGACATTTACTTGCAAAGGGGGGGAAATGTGATATATTCTAGTCCATTGATATCATATTCCACCATATATGAATCGATAATATGCAAGAATCCTCCCTTATGCAATCTTATCATCAAGATTACATCCAGGTCATCGATCAGATGGCCTCCATCGGAGAAATCAAGGTTTAGGTCCCAAGGGAGACTCCAATGGGAGAGAGTATGATGAGGGAAACTCACACTCTAATTGGAACCATTGATTTAAAATGGTCGGGTGTGTGATGAAATATGGGCTATTGATCGGTCTCACTTGAAAACCATTGATCAGTGGGGTCATGCTGGTTCATGAAACTTTGTTCCAAAGCCTTGGTCCCATGATAATCTCCCTGCCTAGTAGACTTAGGCCCCTTTTGGGTGTAATAAGCCCTTTTTGACCCCCGATAAGTGCTCCAATGCTAAAATATTGCCTTAGTTTCCTTGGGCATGGATTTTCTAACTTTTTCTTCAAGTTTCCTTGAATTAATATGACTCTTGATTGGTCAGAGGCTCAGGGAGTTCATATTCTGCCACTAGCTCATCCAATCACGACCTAGAAACTTCGTCAAACCTTCAAATATTTGATGGGAACAAATATGGTACTAACATTTTATTAGATGCATTGTAAAATGGGTTTCTAACATGGCTTCTTGTCAGGACCCATTCATTGTGAACTCCCTAGTAGTACTTCAAGGGGGTATTGGAGACATTACACACCCACCTAGTATTTCTCTTCCTAATTTTATTAGTCTATGTTGAGGGTTCCCCTAGTATGAGATATTCTCCCCTAGATGAGGGTTCCACATCCTCTTCAACCATTACTCATTTGTATGCTGGTTAGACTAGTGGTGTCAAGTCTTACATGGAAACCTCTGTATTATAACCAAATGTTGCATGCTCACCTTGGGATAATCACTAGGAGGGTGCACTCACCTTGGGATGATTTCCAAGAGGGATCAATTAAAATTCTCAAGGATGAGAGGGAACACCATATGCGAATGCATGAGATTATCTCCACTCCACTTGTCTATACTAGTAAACTGATGACTACATGTCCAGTTAACTAGGACTAGGTGGCACTTCACTTAGGTTTTTGTCTGTGTATGTCCACATCTCTCTAGAAGAATACTATGGCACATTAGTTTGAGAATGTATCTTATATATATTGTAAATTATTCACTCTTTGAGTGTGGATTATTGGTTAATACAATTATTTTTTCTTTCTCTCCAATTCTTCTCTTCTTCTCTCAACTTTGCAAGTTTTGTGTTCATTATTTCTAGCTAGTTTCTTTGTGCAGGTTTCAATCCAATTTCAAAATCCCCCTGTGATTATATGTGAATCAATTATTGGTGAGATTATAGAAAAAAAAATTAGTTAACCATGAAAGTTAACAAAAGAGAGATAAATCCATGCAATTGCATATGAATTTGGAATAAAAATATAAAAATGTGGAAGGTAAAGGAATATGAAATTCAATAAAAAGTGAGAAAAATAATGGATAAAACCTCTTTTAGAAATTTAAACAATGAAATCACTCATCGATATACAATGATATGAATATCATCACTCTATGCCCAAATCATTGTTCCATCATCTTCAAATCAATCCAACTTCAAATAGTCATGTAACTAAAATTGAAATGTCATATATGCAATATTTGTAATGGAATCAAATGAATGGAAATAGGTATTTGAGCTTCCAAAATCATTTTCAAACAAAAGATGAGATCAAATGCATTCTTTATTACTATCTTGTTGATCACTATTTTATATCCTTTATTTTCTTTCCATGTTCAATATCAAACAACTTGTTATTTAATGCATACATTAATGAGTGTTTAAAGGTATGCTTGAAGGCCTGAATATGTACCAATTTCAACCATGGAATTTTATCGAGTTAAAGAGAATTAACCATATTAACCTTTTTTTACAAGAACAATATTAACCACATACTATTTCACAACAAAAAAAGTTTGTATACTTGCACTACAAAAGGAAATCCAACTCAACTAATAAATTCATTATGCATGTCCACATGTATGTATGTTTTATATAAAATGTCCTGAAAAGAAAAATAATTATTGGTTCTCTTATATTAAATAAAAAGGAGTGTCAAAGAGACGACAAATACATTATAATCCAAAGTTAAGCTTAAATCAAGTAATCAAAAAAATTATCTTTAAAAACGTAGAAACAAGTTTAGTAAGGATCATTTTAGTAGGACTGATTCAGATGATTTTCGGAATGAAATGAAAGAAAATATATTACAATGAAATACACACAAATATTTCCAGAAACAGATAAATACAACAATACATGATTTATATTAATTAAATAAATGTACAAAGACTGTAAAAATACAGAGTGAATGAACTCGCTAGAATGGTGGCAATTTATCTCAGAGAAGAGATGTGACAGCTACACTCATTCACAAGAAGATGAGTACAATGAGGATCTGAATGAATTTTTACAATAAACATGAATTCCAAAAGCCTATACATCCAAGAACCTAACCCTAGTAGATGAAGCACCAAAATTCATGTGGTCGTTGGGGTAAGTTAGTACATCAACTTCCTGGGATCATAACTTTTTCATACGATCTATGTTTTAGGTGTGTGATATCTCATTAGAAAGGTATTTTTGAGAACTACACATTATGCCATCAAAATCTAACTTTTTCAACATTTTGACTGTGTCAAGACCCAAAAATATTGTTTAGCGCCTTAAAAAGTCCCCGAAAGTACAAAAATATGTACTGACATGAAAACTACCAAAATAAGATAGCTGGAATAGGTGGAGGACACCAACATCCACCTATATGTTGGGTAGGGCTTCAAGACAACCCCATAAGTGAAAAACCCACAATTACAAAGAGATTTCACCATTACAAATAAACGTGATGAAATGAAAACTATCAAGATGAGCCAAGTGGAATTTGGAACAGGTGGGTGGCCACCAATATCCACCTAGATCAGTCCTCCCCCCTTAGGAAGCAATGGCCTCTATTTCATTGAGGTCCCATGAAAGAGGAGAAATAATTTGTTGAATCTGAATCTTGGTGAGATGCTTGCCTTGCTGGAGAAGTTGTGATGCTTGGGTTGTAGAGGGTTTTCATGAACCTGTTGCTGGCGGGGTTGAATCTATTCCACCAACCTATTGTATCTTCTCTTGGCGGGGAATTGTGTAGGAACCATCTTAGGTGAAGAATACATATATTCTTTCCCTTGTGCAATCTACTTTTATTGTATAGAAGGTGTTAAGGTTGCAGTGGTTGTAGTGGCATTTTGTTCATTCTTTGAACATATTTTGAAGAGGTTGAATTTAGTAGTTTGAGATATTACATTGTGTAGCTATTTTGGCGGAACAATAGTGAGAACTACATTTGGTATCTTGTAGAGATGACCCCTCAGAGTAATAATGACATTACGGGGTTGATACTCATAAAAAACATGAGGTTTCCACATATATGGTTGGACCAAAACAACATCACAGACACCAATAGGGGAAACATCACACACTACCTTATCCTTGAATCATTGGATTCCATAGGACATGTGACACTAATGCTTGACACAAATATCTCTCTTGTGGAAAAGCCACCCAATGTTGTAAGTCTATAGGTGTGGTGTTGTCGACAAACCCAACTATTTTATGACCTCAACTGAGATGAGGTTCTTCAAGCTTCCACTATCAACAATGAAATGAAATAGGGTCCCTTTCACCCACATCTGTGAATGAAGATGCGCTTCCCTTCTTCAATATATGTTGGTTCTTCTGGTTGAATTGTTGAAGTCACAATGATAAAAGTGGGGTTTGTGTCGATGATATGCCCTTTTCATTATTTTATGGATCAGATTTAGAATCAGGATTGAGCTCCTTGTCTTTGATCTCAACCACCAATGATTGATTTGAGCGACATTCATCAGTGTTGTGCTAGGGGATTTTGTGGAATTCGCACCACTTCCTAGTGTCATTCTTCATATTTCTCTTATCCTTCTTTTCCTATGTCTTGGACTAGTTTTCAGGAATTTTTTGGTTAGGTTCGTCTTTATTATGCTTTGTTTGTTGCATATTTGCAGACCCGAACTCCCATTTGTTCTGGTGCCTAAATTTTCGCTCGGTTTTGATAGCATATCAATAGGCATCTCCTAGTTATGAGATATTTAGGAAATCAATTTTGGTTTGGATATACCTATGCATATCCCCACGGTATTTAAGATCCAGATGTGCTCAGAGTCTTTGATACCCAACTTGGTGTGAAATGTATGGAAATTATTTGTGAACTCTGACACCGTTTTTCCTCTCTCTTGCCGCAATGTGGTCCAACTCATGTACTGGTCTGCATGGTTATCAAGAAAGTAATATTGTTCCTTGAACACATCCACAAAAATATACCAAGTGGGTTGAACCCCATATATTCCAGATTCCTTTGTGGAACGTTTCTCCAAGTAAGTTTCCCACCAATGTTTGGAAAGGGGGAGAGACTAGAGGAGGAGTGTGAAGGTGATATTTTCCCTATCGAAAAAATTGTGAACAAAGAAATAACCTTCTAGCATATTTAACCATTTTTCTAGGGCATCCACATCTATCTAACTTTCAAATATGAGAATATCAAAATTAACTTGTACCTTTAAGGGAGAGGATCCTACAAACTGGCCACTTGATGAATACGTGTCTATTTCTATCGACAATAATTGAAGGATGTGGGAAAATTCTCCATCATTTCGTCCCTCTGTCGTGCGAGGAATTTCTCAAGCAACACGTTAATAGAATATTATGCTCCGTCGTTTTTCTTTTATTTTTCCATGGAGGGTTTCTTGGGCGTGTCACAGCGATTTTCCTCAAGATATACAAGCTTGAGACCCAACTTGCTATACTAGGACCTCATTGGGGACATGCTCTGAAAAATGATCAAGAGAAGCCTACTCTAATACCACTTATCTGTATTATTTTTGGAATGAAATGAAAGCATAGATATTACAATGAAATACACACAAATATTTCCATAAACAGATAAATACAACAATACATGATTTCTATTAATGAAATAAATGTACAGAGACTATAAAAATACATAGTGAATGAACTCGCTAGAATGGTGGCACCTTATCTCTGAGAATAGATATGCCAACTACTTGCATTCCCAAGAACATGAGTACAATGAGGCTCTGAAGTATTTTTATAATAAACATGAATTCCAAAACCATAGACATCCAAAAACCTAATCCTAGGAGATGAAGCGCAAAAAATCATGTGGGCCCTCTTGGGGTAAGTTAATACATCAACTTCCTGGGGTCGTAACTTTTTCATACGATCTATGTTTTAGGTGTGTGATAGCCAATTGGAAAGGTATTTTTGAGAAATACACATTATTCCATCAAAATTTGACTGTGTCAACAGTTTGACTGTGGAAAGCCCAAAAAACGTTGTTTAGGGCCTTAAAACGGCCCTGGAAGTACAAAAAAATGTACTGACATGAAAACTGTCAAAATAATCCATTTGGAATAGGTGGGAAGCCACCAATATCCACCTGGATGTTGTGTATGGATTCAAGACAACCCCATAAGTACAAAACCCACAATTACAAAGAGATGTCACCATTACACAGAAGCATGTTGAATTGAAAATTGTCAAGATGAGCCAAGTGGAATTTGGAATAGGTGGGTGGCCACCAATATCCACCCGGATCAAGGACTAGCATATATTACCAAATTTATTTTGAAATTTAGTAATGTTATAACATAAAATTCTCATGCTCCCTTTATCAAGTAGTCCTTTTTGAGAATTGTTGTCCTATCTACTTCCTCTCTCACCATAGAAATTATATGGTAAAAATTGTATTTTCTTTCAATCGACTTCACTCATCCCTAGCCAAATTAGTTGTCTAGATCTATCAATAATGTAAGGTTATTAAACTAAAACATAAGGTAGGGAAAAAACTAGTGTGGCCTTTTGTACTACATGTTGACGAGGGATTTATCATTGCTATTATCTCATGAAAGTGTTTAGGAGGAAGAAATGATATTAGATATGGTTTTCAGATATCCTTCAATGTGTTGGGAGACATGTTAGTGAACATTGACCATTGGTGTTCACTTTGGACCTCATGCATACGAATGTAATAAAAATATAAGGTCATTTAACCAAGGAAATGAGCATGCGAGCTATTATGGACAAACTTCAATGTTTGTAGACATATGGTGCCAACTTTGTCTAAATTCAATACCACATGATGATATAGATATTACATAGGGTATGATAATTGATTTAATGATTTTAACCCATAAGATTCGAATGAATTTTGGTTGTGAGAACTTTTTTTATCCTTTTAATTTAATAAATAACTCAAAGGTCTCACTATATATTACACCTTGTATTATATTTAAAATTTGTTTTATACCTATTCTCTATTAAAGAAATCAAAATCACATGCGTGATTGTATATGATAATATCATTGGATCTATCTTCAGTGAACAAGATCGATGAGTTAAGACTAAAATAATAAAGGTAGGTGAAACAAATTGGGTTGGATGGAAGTATAAAACCTTTCTTTAGTCTTTTCCTTTCCTTTGGGGTTGGAGTCTCTCTCTCTCTCTCTCTCTCTCTCTCTCTCTATATATATATATATATATATATATATATATATATATATAAAACAAACACATTTTTTTTTCTCTATTGATTCCTCACTTGCCTTCAGTTTTGACCTCACAACCCACCCCTCACTATGGTGAGGTTTTTACCTACCTTCATTTTCACCCTCAAAACCCACCCTTTTCTATGCTAAGGTTTCTACCTAGAATAGAGATATCAATTCCAATTACTCTTAGGCCTTAGATACTATGGTAATTATGTGTGTGCTACTACAATAACTACTAGCCTAATCTAGTTGATGGAAAATGACCCTTGTATGTTTATTTATGTTCATGTTACTTTATAGAATTTTTTTTTTCATTTAATTAGAATATTCCTTATTACAAATATTTTTTCACTTAATAGAGAGTTGGAAATTGTATTATATATGTTTTTGAGGTGTATCATATTGAAAAAATTGATTCTCTCTGTCTTGAAAGACTGCCATTTTATTTAATGCATAGGCTCAATGTCCTCTCCCTTGGTTTTCATGGGTCAATTTATTTATATATTCTACAATTAACATTCACTCCAATCCACATAATTTAACTAATGTGGAAATAATTAACATTCACTCCCATCCACCCACTTTAACTAATGTGGAAATAAAAAAGAGCACTTACAATAAATATTATTATAATACATTTAAATTAGAGATGATTATTATAATTAAAGTGAATATTCACAAAATCCATCAACTTTAACTAATGCGGAAATAAAGAAGGGCACTTACAATAAATATTATTATAAATCATGTTTTACATTTAAATTGGAGATGCTTAATATCATTAAACTTTTATATATATATATATACTTATTTTTGAATATTCACAAAATCCATCAACTTTAACTAATGCGGAAATAAAGAAGGGCACTTACAATAAATATTATTATAAATCATGTTTTACATTTAAATTGGAGATGCTTAATATCATTAAACTTTTATATATATATATATATATATATATATATATATATATATATATATATATAATATTTTTCATATGATTAACGAATAATAACATTTTATAAATAATCATTTTTTATAGTTAATAAAATTATTTAAGAATGATTATTTTTTAAATATTATGTGTCAAATATTTTCATGATTCAAATTGAAAACAGATTATGATCTGTGTTCTATACCACATACCATGGCCAAGATTGAAGTGTGATCTTCCCAAGAAGGTGATCTACAGGAGAAGGTGACCAGGCAAGCCCTATCTCGGACTCTGACCAAAAACTCTCCTCATGGGCGCAAATCTGAACAGGGGCGCACCATTAGGCTGGGTGACCAAGCAAATGGGGATCCAAATTGGGGTGCCCCGAGAGTGGCCAAGAGGTTTTGGTGATATCAGAGTGACCTCCGGGGATTAGTGGGAGAAGCCTAGTGCATCCATGGAAGAGGGAGCACTCACTTCATTCCCACAAAGAAGAAACTGGCAAGGGCACAAAACCCAGTTGGTGCGCCCTCCCTTCTGCCTCAGAAAACTCGAAGAAAAATATTTTCTCCCTGAGAGAGTGGCTAGCTAATGAGATAAGCTTGCTCTCAGAGGTGGAAGCATAAAAAATGGAGTAACTAGGAGGAAACCATGAAGGAAGGTGCACTCGTTATTCTTCAGAAAACCCTAAAACGAAATTGTCGTGAATGTAAAATGAAAACTCAGAAAATAAAACAACCAAGAAACATATATTCAGAAGAAAAGGTAAGAATGTTTTATTTTAGTCCCGGTTCACCTTATATACCAAGGGAACCATTTATTTTACATATATTTAATTCATCCTCAAAATGTGAAGAAGTGTTGCACCTAGGTGATTGACTTGTGCACCCAATATGGGCATTCTCCTAGGTGCCCTTCTTGGCCCAATTCCTCCATGTTTATCTCTAGAAGTGTCTCGACTTACATGAGAAGATGTGAAAACTTGTTCTGCAATACATCAATTGTGATCCACTTTGAGTGAGCTGGAGTTTGGCCTTGGCGGGCTACCAGATATGAAGTGTAAGTCTGGTGTCTAGTAGAGTGACTTCGAGTTTCCAATATAGTGTCTTTGGCCAATGGGAGTTAGAAATCAGGAATGTTGTCCACTGGATGAGTGATGGTGACTATTTATTCCAAGAGGGAAGGATCAAACAACTTTAAGTGATTTACATTAATGACATTGTGGATTCTGAGTTGTGGTGGCAGATCCAACCTATATGCATTTTCTCCAATCTTGTCGAGTATTATATACACACCATATCTGATTGGTAGAAGCTTATGATGGTGGCCTTTGAAGTGCTTCTTATCAAAGTGTAACCAAACTTGATCCCCTGGTTGAAAGGAAATGAAGGTTATTTGTTTGTCATGGAGCTTCTTGGCATGATCTGGGGCTGTTTTGAGTGCTGATGTGACTTCACTATGGTGTTGTGCAATTTGTTGGAGAAATCATTGAGATGCCAGTTGTTCCTGTTGTTGATGGAAGGCACCTTGAAGAGACCAAGTGAGTGGGACCTCGGTTGGAGATGCTGGTTGGAAGCATAAGAAGACTTCAAAAGGTGAAAATCCTGTAGAAGAATGTGTTTCCTTGTTGTAGCTATGTTGAAGAATGTGCAAGTAATTGTCCCATTGTTTGTTGCGCCCAAAGTGAGTTTGGAGAGAATGCACCAAGAATCTGTTGACAACATCTATTTGGCCATCTGTTTGAGGATGGAATGCAATAGAAAACTTGAGTTGGCACCCCAATAGCGCCCATATGGTCTTCCAAAATGTACTGAGGAAGCGATAATCTATATCTGAGATGATACTTCTTGGGAGGCCAAAATGGGGACAAACATGGCGAAAGTAGAGTTCCTTTGTTTGCACTACTGTAGGAGTCTTTGTGCGTGGGATAAAAAGTTCCATTTTGATGAAGTGACATATCACTACCCAGATTGCATCATGTTTCTTTTGGGTTGTTGGAATTCCACTGAGGAAGTCCATTGATATTGACTCCCAAGGCCGAGAAGGAAGCGAAAATGGTTGATACAACACATGCTTCCAGTTGGATGGCTTGGATTGTGAGCATAAGGCACAAGCTCTAATAAAATTTTCAACTTGAGGCTGCATGGAAGGCCAATGAAAATGGCATTGCAGATGTTGGGTGGTCTTTGTGGTCCTGAATTGGCCCCCATAGGATGAAGCATGCGCCTCCCTCATGAGAAAGAGGTAGTCTTATGAGTGTGGAACACATAGAAAATTCAACTTATATAGCCACCCATCCCGAATAGTGTATCCTAGGAAAGGGGTATGATTGATCACTGTGGGGCTTTCCAAAGCTTCCCAATTATCTTGAAATTTGGTGTCAGTAGAATATTAATATTTCCATGTGTCATAAGTAGCACAACGTACTTCTAGAATGGAAAGAACTCGAGTGGGAGGTCGACTTAGAAAATCAACCATTTTATTAGAAGTGCCTTTCTTATATATGATGACTAAGTGAAATTGTTGAATGTAGGAGGCCCATTTAAGGTGAATTTGTTCCTGAATCTTCGATTGAGAGTTGATGAAAATCAAGTGGTGGTGGTCGGTATGCATAATGGTTTATTTACCCAACAAATAATGCCTCCATTTTTTGAGCTCTTGCACCAGACTATAAAATTCCTTGTCATAGATACTATAATTTTTCTTTGCCTCGGATAGGGTTTCAGAGTGGTAAGAAATGGGGAATCCTCCTTGTTTAAGTATGACACCAATAGAATATTGTGAGGCATCAGAATCAATCTCAAAGGGTTGGGAGAGGTCTAGAAGATGTAAAACACGGGATGAACAGAGGGTGTCTTTGATTTGAGAAAAGTGTGTAGTTTATTCTTTGGTCCAAATGAATGTAGAAGAAGTATTTGAGAGCTGATGCAAAGGTCGAGAAAGATTTGAAAAAGAGGGAATGAACTTACGATAGAAATTGATGACACCCAAAAATATTTTCAACTCCTTAGGTAAAGAAGGTAGAGGCCATTGTTTCAATGCTTGGATGTGGGATGGATTTGGTTGAATACCCTCTAAGCGGACCACAAAGCCGAGATAGGGAACTGAATTCTGACCAAAATATGACTTCTTCTCTTTGACTTGAAACTTGTGTTCTTGGAGAATTTGGAGAACTTGTCGGACATGTTGCATGTGAGTGTCCCATGTTCGACTAAAGATGAGAATTCCATCTAAGTATATGACCACAAATAGACCCTAATTTTCTTTGAAGATGTCATTGATGAGCCTCATGAAAGTGGTTGGGGCATTGGTGAGACCGAAAGGCATGACTTTCCACTCAGAAAGACCAAATTTGGTATTGAACGTTGTTTTCCAAACATCATCTAGGTTCATTCGAGCTTGATGGTAGCCATATGTCAAATACAATTTAGTAAACCACTTGTCTCCTCGGAGGGTGTCGAGTAGCTCCTCAATACGGGGAAGGGGGTAATGGTTTTTTATTATTTCTTTTTTCAAGGCTTGGTAATCAGTGACAAGGTGCATTTTTGAGGTATCTCATTTAGGGATGACAAAGGCGGCAAAAGCACAGGGAGAAGATGAAGGTTGGATGTGGCCAGAGTTGATGAGGTCAGTAAGTTGATTGTCCATTTCCTTTGATTTTGTTGGGGCCAACCAGTAAGTAGGGGAGTTAGGTAAGGCATATCCGGGGATGAGATGAATGGAATGGTCAATGTGGCGGGAGGGGGAAAGTCCCTCCGGAGGTTTAAATACCTCTACGAACTTGTGGAGGAGGGGAGTCATAGTTTTAGGAACAATGCATGGTAATTTTTGGTGTTATTAGATGCACCAAACAGAGAGAGACACATTGGTTTAAGTGTACATGTGGGATTTGTTCTTTGGTAGAAGGGGGTGTGGGTGTTGCTGCACTTAAGATATAAATGTGGCCTTCTTTGGTAATTTTGTACTCGCGGGATTTGGCTAGATAGATAGAATTTATTTGGGTTTGGTATGGGATATCGACCAACAAATATACACAATCCAAGGGGGATACATCATAGAGGAAAATATCTTTGAATTGGCCTATGGCGAAAGTGACCAGACAACGCTTGGAAACTAGGAGGCGAGGGCCATCCTTCTAAACCCATCCGAGTTGATAGGGTTGCATATGTTGAGTAGTGAAAAGATTAAGGCGGTTGACAATGGCTTGAGACACCAAATGTTTCTCGCTTCCATTTTCCATAATCACTAAAGCCAATGTGTTTTTGATTTGGCAGTTATGGGTGAAGAGGGGTTGGGTGGATGCGTTCGAATATTCCTGGGTCATTAGAATCAATGAGGGATCTACTTCTATGGGATTTTCCAAAGGAAATTCTTCGGTATCTTCTACTTGGGAAGGTAAAATGAGCTAAGTGAGTAGAGTTTTGTTGGTTTTTAGATTTTGGACGATTCGACAATCTAATGAATTGTGTGAAGTAGTTTTGTGGAATGAGCATGAGGGTGTCCTTGTATTTGTATTGCGTGTGGGGTTTTGAGTCTGAGGAGGTGGAAATAGGATTGAGGGATGGGATTTGGATGGTTGAGAGGTGGGGGGGTTGGTTTAAGGGCGGTACTAAGGAATACAACCTCTAGGAGCAACTTTCCTTTCTATAGCCAAAGATCTCTGAATTTTTTTATCTAAAGTTGGATTTTCAAACAAATCTACTTCTCAACAAAATTGAATTAATAAAACAACCACAAATTTTAATATAAGTACCTCTTCCGGATTTGGAACATTAAGTAAGAGGCGCATCTTGGAGAAGAATTCTATGTAGCCTTGCACTCCTTGTGAAAGGAGTTGTCGAAGTTGGTGCCATTTGATCCATAAGGATTTCACATACCCAGGTGGGTAGAAGCGATTTCTCAAAGCTTTGGAAAGTCGAGCCCAGGTTTTAATTGGTTACGAGTTAGAGGATTCTGGAGCATCCCCAATCTCTATCACAAATGTGGTCTTCTCTTTCTCTATATCCCACTAAGTTTGTGCCATTCCTTCTAATTGCAAGGCGAAAATCTAGAGTTTTCTTTCCTCAGTAAGGCTTGGACATGTATTGAAATAGGTGGATAGGCTACGGATCCAAGAATCCACCATTTCACCATTGGTTTGCCCAACAAATTTGGGTAGTTGGATTTGAGTGTCCAACCAGAAGGGATCTCGATTGTTTTGTTGTTGCATTCTGAGCAGCTCATTGAGGATAGAGGAAATATATTGGACGGGATTTGATGTGTTGGAATTTGAGTTGACTTCCAAAGGGTATTTGCATGGAGGCATTGTGAGGCCAGCTGAAGAGAAAAGGCACCCCTAGGTTGCAATGCTGAACAAAGGAATCTGTTTTGAGAACAGAGAACTAAAAACCCTGAAATAAAGGAGCTTGAAATGGTCTAGAGGGAGAGATCTATATTGTTTTGGATCTGTGGAACCTCTCTGTGGAAATGGAGATGTGGGCACCCTTGGGGCTTATGATATCTATGGATCTTCTTGAATAAAAAATGGAAACCTTGGAATGGGAAAACTCTGGATTATTTCATGAAAACCCCAAAACATTTGGCTCAATCTTCAAGATCAGAAGCTTTTCCATGGATCTTGAGGCTCTGATACCAATTGATTTGCCTAAGAAGGATATCTATAGGATAAGGTGACCATGCAAGACATAGCTCAGTTTCTGACCAAAAACTCTCCTCAGGTGCGCAAATCTGAACAGGGGCGCGCCATTACTTTGGGTGACCAAGCAAATGGGGATCCAAACTGGGGTGCTGCAAGAGTGGCTAAGAGGTTTTGGCGATCTCAGAGTGACCTCCGGGGATTAGTGGGAGAATCCTAGTGTATCCATGGAAGAGGGTGCACTCACTTCATTTCCACAAAGAAGAAACCAACAAGGGCGCAAACCCCAGTTGGTGCGCCCTCCATTCTGCCTCAAAAGACTTGAAGGAAAATATTTTCTCCCTGAGAGAGTGGCTAGCAAATGAGATAATCTTTCTCTCAGAGGTGGAAGCATGGACAACAGAGTCACCAGGAGGGAGCCATGAAGGAAGGTGCACTCGTTATTCTTCAAAAAACCCTAAAACGAAACTGTTGTGAATGTAAAATGCAAACTCAGAAAATGAAACAACCAAGACACATAACTTTAGAAGAAAAGGTAAGAATTCTTTATTTTAGTCCCGGTTCACCTTATATGCCAAGGGAACCATTTATTTTACATATATTTAATTCATCCTCAAAGGTGAAAAAGTGTTGCGCCTAGGTGATTGACTTGTGTGCCCTAGGTGGGCGTTCCCCTAGGTGGCCTCCATGGCCCAAAGTGTGTGGAGGTTCTTATAGAACATTGAATAAAGAATTTTAGAGTCTAGTCCATTTATTATTTTTAAGTGATAATTTTTCATTTTATAGCCCATTCATGATGTATCATGATGTATTACTTGGACGATGTCTTCAAAGAAGGGTTAGAGAGGAGACCATTCAAAAATCTATTTGAGAAATGTATAACATCCCACTGATAATATGTGGTATAGATGTATGTTGTGTAATATACAAAATAACTTAAAGATACTTACCCCAAAATTAAAAAAATAATTAACCTCTCAAAAAACTACGTATAATTTTCTATATATATATATATATATATATATATATATATATTTCTTTTTCTTTTTATATTTAAATATATATTCATCATTTATAAATTTATTTTATTTTTTTATTCTCATTGTTTTAATCAACTTTGACTTATACATAGATTTAACTATTTTTATAATTCATTATATTTATGTATATGCAAGTGAACATATATATAACTATGAACTAAATATAATTATTAAAAACTATATAATAAATAACTAACTTTGTCAATTTTTTAATAAGAAACTTAAATTACTTTTATATATATATATATATATATATAACTATGAACTAAATATAATTATTAAAAACTATAGATTATATAATAAATAACTTTGTCAAGTTTTTAATATTTTTTTAGTATGAAACTTAAATTAAATGATTTTATCAAAATGGTGGTTAACTTTCATATAGCCAATGAAAAAAAAAATCTCAACCACTTTTTAGTTAATTTAAATTATAATCCATATTAATTAATGATATTTGATTATATTTTTTTCATTATTAATCTAATTGATATTGATGATGGATCACATTAATTTGGTCCAAAAAGTTGATAAAACCAATATAAATGTGATGTATATAAAAAAGATTCTATACACAAGAAAATACTAATTGAGATACAATAATTAAATGTATGACTAACAAGAAACATAATCTAGGTAATACATCCATTTCATAAACACTTGCATAACATCATAGTTTTTATAACGATGAACTTGGATTTGAAACAACCTATTGAGATGTCATGGAATCAAGTCCCTCTTCTAATCTAGCCACAAATATCATTAACTAAGTTGTTTCAAAAATATAATTACAATGTGCCAAATTCCTACCTACCAAATGTATCAACCAATAAAATAGATACCTCCTATGCTAAGGAATTGATCCTTAATTCCTCTTAGGATAATACATTCAACACAAAATAGAACTAGAGAATAAAATGTTTCCACACAAAAATATTTCCTCTTAAAAAATCAAGGATCTAATCTCTTGGATTTAGCACCCAAGATCCAAAATCAACCCTCTCTCCATGTTGGGAAGACTACAAACACAAATGCTACCATCGGTCCAAAAAAATATGCAATATCAAACCACCCCTCCCTCAAGAGTTTCACTATTATAAAGGTCATATATGCCTAAGTTTTCATCATGACAACATAACCTTAACTAATGTAAAATACTTAATTACAATTAATTACAATTAGCTACATTGAGACACATGTAATGTGAGATGTCCCCATGAGAATAATTTCATATAATGTAAAATACTTGTAAATCCCTTTTGCGCCGCTTAGTTTGCGTCCTTTGCGTCCTCTAGCTACATGGTGACAAGTTGGGTTGTCTCCCCAATTTCCACTACAATAATTCCAAAAAGTAAAATTTAAAACAAAATTCATTTATTAAGTACGAAATATGTTCTCATGGTCCCACATGGTAAGGTTATGTTGGCATGAAAATTGTCCTTTGTCAAATTCATAGGTTCATCTAGTGCAAGGGTCCAGTTAGGACTTCCTCCATTGAAATGGAAAACCCTTTGGTTATGACTTCACTTCCATAATCTATGTATGAATTATGAAAGGAAAATATTATGCATGCACAATAGTGAAATTTGAGATGAAACTAACCAAATCCTAATTAAGAGTGGTAAAAAGAGTTGGTAGTTCAATAGATAGCAAGGAGCATAGTCCACAATTACGATTAGAAATGAACTCGAGTCACATCCTCCCAACTCCATCATGAAGTGGATGATACAAACATTGGGAACAATTACCTTGTGTACAACCAACAATATGAAATGAAACAAGATTGAGCATATATTGTTAGGGTGAATAGTCTACAAACTAAAGCATATGCTTTGAGTAATGAGCATAGTCCAAAATCCATAAAAACACTCCCTATTTCTTCTCAATGTTAGAAATACATAAGGTAAGTAAGGGCATACATTATAAGAAAAAGAATAGTCTATATAAATTGCAATATCTATATCTACAAGCTTCAAGAAAAACATGAAAGGAAAGAGTAGTTCACAACTAGTCACATTTTGAAAGGGTATAAGAATGCAAGCTAACATAATCTCTTATTAACTTATGGAAATAACTTACAATTCCAAGATGGAAATTTCATTCATGATTAAATTGTATCTATTTATAAGATTCTCTTGGTCCTCTAATTCCTTGACTCTTGGCCTTGCAGTTTTAAACTACTTGGATTTCCTAACTTACTTGGCCTTCTAGCCTTACATAGGTTTTTATTTTTTCCTCATGTTGATGATGAGGATATTATTTAATTGAAATATTCAATTTACACAATTCCCTTTCACTTTAAGTGAAACCCTTAACTAACCCATTTTTCTCTTATGACTACAAGCCAAGTAAAGGTCCCATGTCTTTAGATAGTAGTTTAACTTGCTTTCTTTATTCATTACACTTAAGTTTTGGGACGTGTAGATTTATGCATATCTCCTTTATCCATTTGAGGTTTGTACTCTATTGATGGTTAGACTTAATCCACTCTATTTTCAAGTTTTATTTCATGAGGGAATTCAATCTTTGTCTCTACTATTTGATTGTAGAGAAGTGTATGAATATCTCTCATTATTCCGTATAGGCTTCAAATATCCTCGAGTACTTCCCCTAATTTCGAGGATGGTATTGAGGGTAAGCCCTAGAATATTGATGGAACAAGGTCGGCCAACAATTCCACCCAAACACCCAAGATAAACCCAATTGGAAAATAGTCTCTTGTTATGTGTCCTCTTCCTCTTTCAATTTCGAATTGAATATGGATCATTGTCTCCTATATTTCTTACACATATAGAACCTTATTTTAATACTGCATCATCGTTCCAATGAACACATATATAAAATAAAAGAGAAATTTCCTTACATGTGTAGTGAAACCATGAAAAAACATGTATGGCAAGAAGAATCCTTTAAATGTTTAAAAATATTTGTACAAAAATACCTTATCCCAAAATTAGCAAACATATACCATTTCAATATTTCCTTACATTATTAATGATAAATTCATGTGTTTCTGATAATAAGCTCATCAAAGAAAATTTATAAATTATTATATCTCTTTGAGTTGTTTGCATAACTTTGTACATATTTAGTTTCATTAATGGTGTAAAATTAAATTAATTTCTCATGAGGTGTTGGTGTCCAGGATCTTCTTAGCATGATCCTCCAACATCTTACAAGAGTATGTCTCTTTATAAGATTTTTCAAAGTAACAAATTATGATAGAAAATTTTATCAAAATTTTATTAAAGATGAAATGAGAGAGCATTGATCCTTGAGAGAAATATCATCTAATGTATCCAAATCTACCTCCAATGCTTTTTCATTCAAGATTTACCTCATAGTGATAAGTATACACATTTTTGGCAAAATATATACACATGCAAATCCTTCACTAATATAAAACCATTGATCTTGAAAACAAGAGATGAAGGATTTAAATCTCATTCAACGAAACGTGTGATCATTATAAACATGTTCCGGACCTCATCTTTCCAAATAAAAACTCACACACCAATATAGTTTGACAAAGGTTTGGTGCTTTATTTACAATATGGTTTGACAAAGACTTGGTACTTTATTTACAAAATTTGTGATCATTATAAACATGTTCCTCACCTAATCTTTCCAAATAAAAACTCAAACACCAATATATTTTGACAAAGGCTTGGTGCTTTATTTACAATATGGTTTGACAAAGGCTTGGTACTTTATTTACAAAACTTGTGATCATTATAAACATGTTTTTGACCTCATCTTTCCAAATAAAAACTCACACAACAATATGGTTTGACAAAGGCTTGGTGCTTTATTTACAATATGGTTTGACAAAGGCTTGGTACTTTATTTACAAAATAATAAGATTAGTAATGAATGTAAAGCTTAAACATGAATCCATTTTCCATTTAAACTTTTTTGTTAAAGCAATTGCAATTTCATTACACATTCAAAGGCGCTCAACAAGCCTTTGCAAAGCATGAGAAGCATTGCATGCATAGGTGAAAGACAAGAGGGAGCATTAAAAAATTACATGGAAAGTGTATCTTTTTTTTGTCTATTTACTCATCAAGGAGCTTGACTCAAATTCACAATGCAAATACAATCAATCCAATGCATCATTCAAAATGCATTACAAGCTTATTACAATAGATTTTCACCATAAAACCTGCTTGACTCAAATCCACAATGCAAACACAATCAATCAAATGCATCATTCAAAATGCATTACAAGATTATTATAATAGATTTTCACCATAAAAAGTTTGGAAATTTGCAAAAAATGCCTCTTTCCTTTGAGATGCCATTGAGTTTGTTAAAGGTGTAATGAGTTAAAACCTGCTTGAGTCAAATCCACAATGCAAACACAATCAATCCAATGCATCATTCAAAATGCATTACAAGCTTATTACAATAGATTTTCATCATAAAACCTTTGACAAATTGCAAAAAGTGTCTCCTTCCTTTGAGATGTCATCCAATTTGTTAAAAGTGTAATGGGTGGGTATTTTTTCTATTTTAAATAAATTCTCTATTTAATGGAAAAAAAAATATTCCCACAATCATCTTTCATTGAGTTTATATAGTGGGCACACTTATGTATGCCAAATTGCTAAATATGCATGCATATGTATATTTCACTAATATAAAATTAACAATTAAAAATTGAGAACAAAGAAAAATGCATGCACATGTATATTTCACTAATATAAAATTAAAGAGAACAAAGAAAAATGAAAGATCTAACTATTAGAGAAACAAATAAAAGTGCATACACATGTATATTTCACTAATATAAAATTAACAATTAAAAAGATTGAGAACAAAGAAAAATGAAATATCGAACTGTAGAGAAACTACATGGAGACTTATGAACTATAGCCAACTCTCATCGATAAACATTCACATTAATATGGTTTAAAAACAAAACGTGGTGGATTGAATTCGAGAAGATAGAACAAAGACTAGTTACTAGTTTGTCAAAATATAACTTCTCTTCCATTCGGTTTCTTCTTTTAAAATAGCATGAAAGGTAATGCATATCTTTCAAATTCCTCAGGGTTGATCAACTTGAACCATCATTGCGCATTCTCAAGCACTCAACCCAGCCTCATGAAAACAATGCATTTATTGGTAAATCAAAGGAAGAAAGCATCGATACTAAGGGATATTCGAGCCATTTCTTGCCAACAAAGTGTCTTCAATTGAACTTTTAACATTTAAACCAACCCGACAGTTGTATATACATGAGAAACCAAGGGTTATTTCATTGTCCAGCCCTTTATTTCTGGTATAAAAACCTCAAATAATGAACATGATATGTACTTGTAAAAGATAATTAATACATAGTGAATAATTATCTCACATCGAGGAAGACACGCAAATAAGAGAAATCCCTTTCTTCCCTTCCAGCTGGGCAAGATTGATTTTCTTAATAGTTTAATAGCTATTGGGGACGAGGAAGTGATCTACAAGCTGATGTGGCTCTCCCTAGCAGCAAGAAGCACTATGCCCTTACTCAGGAAGATCCTGTAGTGGGAACGACAAACAAACGGCTGAAACATGCGGAAGATGCTGACATGGGAAGCATCGGAAAGGAAAGGCAATGAAATGGCTATGTGGGAAAAAATTGAACAAAATGTGGGAAAAAAATGAAAAAAACTTGAAAAAAAAAAAACGGCTATATTTTTTCCCGTTGATTTGAACCTCTTCCATTTGCATCATGGCATCTTCATCATCAGATCCGGATTCCCCTTTTTGAATCACTATGAGACAAGAAAAAGACAAACAAATGGAAATAACAAAAAAGAAAGCACGAGAAAACGGCTAATAAAGGAAGCCAAGCGATTGCCTTTTGCAGACATCACTAAATGGAGAAGGCAGTACATTTCGGTATTCGTCTAATGTGAATGTTGCAGGGAAGGACTCAGGAGATCTAAGCAAGATAGGAGTTCTCTTGATAAGACATTACAAGGGTTTTGTTGGTCTGCATCTTGCCATCTTGCCAGTTTATGATTTATGCAGATTTTGTCATTTCGATTGTTATCCTGGTATTTTTATTGTTATTTCGTTGTTGGGTTCAACATGACCATGCTATCATTGTTAAGTGTCTTGGTTTTTGTTTTCACTGCTATTTGGTTTTTGTTTTTTTTGGGGGGTTTCGCTGAGATTTTCTTTTGTCTATTTTTCCTTTTTCTCTTCATAGTTTGGGGTTGGGTTTAGGTTTAGGGCTTGGTTTGTCTTCCTTTGTAGAGGCAGGAGAGCAATGAAGTGGGTCACCTCAGGAAGAATGCAATAGTTTGCATGTGATCATCGTCTTCTGTACCTCATGCGTTCATGAGGGTAAGGGGGTTGAGATCTGTGAGACTTTAGCGAGACGTGGGAGGGATCTGATCCGTATGGAAATTCATGGTACATTGTTGCAGAGACCCCAAGATTTGATAGAAAAGATGGTGAAATATAGTATTTCATTTGGGTACATTTCATTCTTTGAGATTCTCGCAGACCGGCAGATTGTTCCGGGTCAAAGCTCCAATTCCTCGGCTGTGGAGGATCTAGAGATTGTCAAAAGGTATGAAGGATATACTATCTGATACATATGATTTTATAATAGAGAGTTTAATGTTTAGTTGTTTAGAGAGTTACTTACCTATTGGAGTCCGATATAATGTTGGGTTTGGTTTGTTGCAGGAGTATTAATATCTCAATACAACAACGTCTTTTTAGCTCAAGACGACAGTTAGGATTTTTTCGGAGGAAGGCATGTCTAGGTTGATCACTGCTAGCTCTTTAACTACTTCACCAATATTTTTGGAGTTCCTCATTTTCGGTTTCTACTATGAAAACTTTGAGTAGGAGATGATGTAGTTGACAGCGATATTGAACAGAGATTATACTCCCAAGAGTTATC
>ML800264.1:16001-33115 GCA_009831015.1 Picea engelmannii | reverse complement strand
ATATATATATATAGAAAATTATACGTAGTTTTTTGAGAGGTTAATTATTTTTTTAATTTTGGGGTAAGTATCTTTGACTTATTTTGTATATTACACAACATGCATCTATACCACATATGATCAGTGGGATGTTATACATTTCTCAAATAGATTTTTGAATGGTCTCCTCTCTAACCCTTCTTTGAAGACATCGTCCAAGTAATACATCATGAATTGGCTATAAAATGAAAAATTATCACTTAAAAATAATAAATGGATTAGACTCTAAAATTCTTTATTCAATGTTCTATAAGAATCTCCACACACTTTGGGCCAAGGAGGCCACCTAGGGGAACGCCCACCTAGGACGCACAAGTCAATCACCTAGGCGCAACACTTTTTCACCTTTGAGGATGAATTAAATATATGTAAAATAAATGGTTCCCTTGGTATATAAGGTGAACCAAGACTAAAATAAAGCATTCTTACCTTTTCTTCTAAAGTTATGTGTCTTGGTTGTTTTCTTTTCTGAGTTTGCATTTTACATTCACGACAATTTCATTTTAGGGTTTTCTGAAGAATAACGAGTGCACCTTCCTTCATGGCTGCCTCCTGGTGACTCTGTTTTCCATGCTTTCACCTCTGAGAGAAAGATTATCTCATTTGCTAGCCACTCTCTCAGGGAGAAAATCTTTTCCTTCAAGTCTTTTGAGGTAGAAGGGAGGGTGCACCAACTGGGGTTTGTGCCCTTGTTGGTTTCTTCTTTGTGGGAATGAAGTGAGTGCGCCCTCTTCCATGGCTACACTAGGATTCTCCCACTAATCCTAGGAGGTCACTCTGAGATCACCAAAACCTCTTAGCCACTCTCGGGGCACCCCTGTTTGGATCCCCATTTTAATGGTGCGCCCCTGTTCAGATTTGCGCACCTGAGGAGAGTTTTTGGTCAGAATCTGAGCTATGTCTTACATGGTCACCTATTCCTGTAGATCTCCTTCTTAGGAAAATCAATTGGTATCAGAGCCTCAAGATCCATGGAAAAGCTTCTTATCTTGAAGATTGAGCCAAATGTTTTGGGGTTTTCATGAAATAATCCAAAGTTTTCCCATTCCAAGGTTTCCATTTTTTATGCAAGAAGATCCACAAATATCATAAGCCCCAAAGGTGCCCACATCTCCATTTCCACAGAGAGGTTCCACAGATCTAAAAAAATATAGATCTCTCCCTCTAGACCATTTCAAGCTCCTTTATTTCAAGGTTTTGAGTTCTCTGTTCTCAAAACAGATTCCTTTGTTCATCATTGAAACCTAGGGGCGCCTTTTCTCTTCAGCTGGCCTCACAATGCCTCCATGCAAATACCCTTTGGAAGTCAACTCAGATTCCAACACATCAAATCCCGTCCAAGATCTTTCCTCTATCCTCAATGAGATGCTTAGAAAGCAACAACAAAACAATCGAGATCCCTTCCGGTTGGACACTCAAATCCAACTACCCAAATTTGTTGGGCAAACCAATGGTGAAATGGTGGATTCTTGGATTCGTAGCCTATCCACCTATTTCAATACATGTCCAAGCCTTACTGAGGAAACAAAACTCTAGATTTTCGCCTTGCAATTAGAAGGAATGGCACAAACTTGGTGGGATACAGAGCAAGAGAAGACCACATTTGTGATAGAGATTGGGGATGCTCCAGAATCCTTTACTTCACAACCCATTAAAACCTAGGCTCGACTTTCCAAAGCTTTGTGAAATCGCTTCTACCCACCTGGGTATGTGAAATCCTTATGGATCAAATGGCACCAACTTCGACAACTCCTTTCACAAGGAGTGCAAGGCTACATAGAATTCTTCTCCAAGATGTGCCTCTTACTTAATGTTCCAAATCCATAAGAGGTAATTATATTAAAATTTGTGGTTGTTTTATTAATTCAATTTTGTTGAGAAGTAGAGTTGTTTGAAAATCCAACTTTAGATAAAACATTTCAGAGATCTTTGGCTATAGAAAGGAAAGTTTCTCCTAGAGGTTGTATTCCTCAGTACCGCCCTTAAACCAACCCCCCCGCCTCTCAACCATCCAACTCCCATCCCTCAACCCTATTTCCACCTTCTCAGACTCAAAACCCCACACCCAATAAAAATACAAGGAAACCCTCATGCTCATTCCACAAAACTACTTCACACAATTCATTAGATTGTTGAATCCTCCAAAATCTAAAAACCAACAAAACTCTACTCATTGAGCTCATTACGCCTTCCAATGTAGAAGATACCGAAGAATTGCCTCTCGAAAATCCCATAGAAGTATATCCCTCATTGATTCTAATGACCCAGGAAGATTCGAAGGCATCCACCCAACCCCTCTTCACCCATAACTACCAAATCAAAAACACATTGGCTTCAGTGATTATGGAAAATGGAAGCCAGAAACATTTGGTGTCTCAAGCCATTGTCAACCGCCTTAATCTTTTCACTACTCAACATACCCAACCCTATCAACTCGGATGGGTCCAGAAGGATGGCCCTCGCCTCCTAGTTTCCAAGTGTTGTCTGGTCACTTTCGCCATAGGCCAATTCAAAGATATTGTCCTCTGTGATGTCTCCCCCTTGGATTGTGTATATTTGTTGCTCGGTATCCCATACCAAACCCAAATAAATTCTATCTATCTAGCCAAATCCCGCGAGTACAAAATTACCAAAGAAGGCCACACTTATAGCTTAAGTGCAACAACACCCACACCCCCTTCTACCAAAGAACAAATCCCACATGTACACTTAAACTAATGTGTATGTCTCTGTTTGGTGCACCTAATAACACCAAACAATACCACACATTGTTCCTAAAACTATGACTCCCCTCCTCCACAAGTTCGTAGAGGTATTTAAACCTCTGGAGGGACTTTCCCCCTCCCACCACATTGACCATTCCATTCATCTCATCCCCGGATATGCCTTACCTAACACCCCTACTTACCGGTTGGCCCCAACAGAATCAGAGGAAATGGACAGACAACTTACCGACCTCATCAACTCTAGCCACATCCAACCTTCATCTTCTCCTTGTTCTTTTGCGGCCTTTGTCATCCCTAAATGATATACCTCAAAAATGCACCTTGTCACTGATTATCGAGCCTTGAAAAAAGCCATAATAAAAAACCATTACCCCCTTCCTCGTATTGAGGAACTACTCGACATCCTCCGAGGAGACAAGTGGTTTACTAAATTGGATTTGACAGATGGATACCATCAAGCTCGAATGAACCCAAATGATGTTTGGAAAACAACGTTCAATACCAAATTTGGTCTTTCTGAGTGGAAAGTCATGCCTTTCGGTCTCACCAATGCCCCAACCACTTTCATGAGGCTCATCAATGACATATTCAAAGAAAATTTGGGTTTATTTGTGGTCATCTACTTAGATGGAATTGCCATCTTCAGTCGAACATGGGACACTCACATGCAACATGTCCGACAAGTTCTCCAAATTCTCCAAGAACACAAGTTTCAAGTCAAAGAGAAGAAGTCATATTTTGGTTAGAATTTAGTTCCCTATCTCGGCTTTGTGGTCCACTCAGAGGGTATTCAACCAGATCCATCCCACATACAAGCATTAAAACAATGGCCTCTACCTTCTTCAGCTAAGGAGTTGAAAATATTTTTGGGTGGCATCAATTTCTATCGTAAGTTCATTCCCTCTTTTTCAAATCTTGCTCGACCTTTGCATCAGCTCTCAAATACTTCTTCTACATTCATCTGGACCAAAGAAGAAACTATGCACTTTTCTCAACTCAAATATTCCCTTTTCTCATCCCTTGTTTACATCTTCCAGACCTCTCCCAACCCTTTGAGATTCATTCTGATGCCACACAATATGATATTGGTGTCATACTTAAACAAGGAGGACACCCCATTTCTTACCACTCTGAAACCCTATCCGAGGCAAAGAAAAATTATAATACCTATGACAAGGAATTTTATAGTCTGGTGCAAGAGCTCAAACAATGGAGGCATTATTTGTTGGGTAAATAAACCATTATGCATACCGACCACCACCATTTGATTTTCATCAACTCTCAATCGAAGATTCAGGAACAAAGGCACCTTAAATGGGCCTCCTACATTCAACAATTTCACTTAGTCATCAGATATAAGAAAGGCACTTGTAATAAAATGGCTAATTTGCTAAGTCGACCTCCCACTCCAGTTCTTTCCATTCTAGAAGTACATTGTGCTACTTATGACACATGGAAATATCAATATGCTATTGACACCAAATTTCGAGATATTTGGGAAGCTTTGCAAAGCCCCACAGTGATCAATCATACCCATTTCCTAGGATACACTATTCGAGATGGGTGGCTATATAAGTTGAATTTTCTATGTGTTCCACACTCAGAAGACTACCTCTTACTCATGAGGGAGGCGCATGCTTCATCCTATGAGGGCCAATTCGGGACCACAAAGACCACCCAACATCTGCAACGCCATTTTCATTGGCCTTCCATGCAGCCTCAAGTTGAAAAATTTATCAGAGCTTGTGCCTTATGCTCACAATCCAAGCCATCCAACTGGAATCATGTGTTGTATCAACCATTGTCGCTTCCTTCTCGGCCTTGGGAGTTAATATCAATGGAATTCCTCAGTGGAATTCCAACAACCCAAAAGAAACATGATGCAATCTGGGTAGTGGTATGTCGCTTCATCAAAATGGCATTTTTTATCCCATGCACAAAGAATACTACAATAGTGCAAACAAAGGAACTCTACTTTCGCCATGTCTGTCCCCATTTTAGTCTCCCAAGAAGTATCATCTCGGATAGAGATTATCGCTTCCTCAGTACATTTTGGAAGACCATATGGGCGCTATTGGGGTGCCACCTCAAGTTTTCTATTGCATTCCATCCTCCAACAGATGGCCAAATAGATGTTGTCAACAGATTCTTGGTGCATTCTCTCTGAACTCACTTTGGGTGCAGCAAACAATGGGACACTTACTTGCACATTCTCCAACATAGCTACAACAAGGAAACACATTCTTCTACAGGATTTTCACCTTTTGAAGTCTTCTTATGCTTCCAACCAACATCTCTAACCAAGGTCCCACTCACTTGGGCTCTTCAAGGTTCCTTCCATCAACAACAAGAACAACTGGCAGCTCAACAATTTCTCCAACAAATTGCACAACACCACAGTGAAGTCACATCAGCACTCAAAGCATCCCTAGATCATGCCAAGAAGCTCCATGACAAACAAAGAAACTTCATTTCCTTTCAACCAGGGGATCAAGTTTGGTTACACTTTGATAAGAATCACTTCAAAGGCCACCATCATAATCTTCTACCAATCAGATATGGTCTATATACAATACTCGACAAGATTGGAGAAAATGCATATAGGTTGGATCTGCCACCACAAATCGGAATCCATAATGTCATTAATGTAAATCACTTAAAGTTGTTTGACCCTTCCCTCTTGGAATAACTAGTCACCATCACTCATCCAGTGGACAAAATTCCATATTTCCAACTCCCATTGGCCAAAGACACTATATTGGACACTCGAAGTCGCTCTACTAGACACCAGACTGACACTTCATATTTGGTAGCCCGCCAAGGCCAAACTCCATCTCACGCAAAGTGGATCACAACTGATGTATTGTAGAACAAGTTTTTTCATCTTCTCATGTAAGTCAGGACACTTCTAGAGATAAACATGGAGGAATTGGGCCAAGAAGGGCACATAGGAGAATGCCCATCTGGGGTGCACAAGTCAATCACCTAGGTGCAACACTTCTTCACATTTTGCGGATGAATTAAATATATGTAAAATAAATGGTTCCCTTGGTATATAAGGTGAACCGGGACTAAAATAAAACATTCTTACCTTTTCTTATGAATCTATGTGTCTTGGTTGTTTTCTTTTCTGAGTTTTCATTTTGCAGTCACGACAATTTCGTTTTAGGGTTTTCTGAAGAATAACCAGTGCACCTTCCTTCATGGTTTCCTCCTAGTGACTCCATTTTCCATGCTTCCACCTTTGAGAGCAAGCTTATCTCATTAGCTAGCCACTCTCTCAGGGAGAAAATATTTTCCTTCGAGTTTTCTGAGGTAGAAGGGAGGGTGCACCAACTCGGTTTTCCGCCCTTGCCAATTTCTTCTTTGTGGGAATGAAGTGAGTGGTCCCTCTTCCATGGATGCACTAGGCTTCTCCCACTAATCCCCAGAGGTCACTCTCAGATCGCCAAAACCTCTTGGCCACTCTCGGGGCACCCCAATTTTGATCCCCATTTGCTTGGTCACCCAAACTAATGGTGCGCCCCTGTTTAGATTTGTGCCCATGAGGAGAGTTTTTGGTCAGAGTCTGAGATAGGGCTTGTGTGGTCACCTTCTCCTGTAGATCACCTTCTTGGGAAGATCACACTTCAATCTTGGCCATGGTATGTGGTATAGAACATAGATCATAATCTGTTTTCAATTTGAATCATGAAAATATTTGACACATAATATTTTAAAAATAATCATTCTTAAATAATTTTATTAACTATAAAAAATGATTATTTATAAAATATTATTATTCATTAATCATATGAAAATATATATATATATATATATATATATATATATATAGGTTAGTTCAAGTAGATTAATGTTATTTTTTGATTGCATGAGGTTTCGGGGTCAAATCCTTCACCACTCACGAACACCTAAATACTCCTTACCTCCATTATTATTAACCTTAATGAATTAAATAATATTAAATAATATTCTTCAAGATATTTTGGAAAGGAAACATGGAACATATGTATATATTTTACTAGACAATCTCATTCTTTGAAGTTTATTCAATGTTTTCTATCTCTCTAATATATAATGCTTATATTAACAAGATACCTAAAAGTAAAGGTAATGTGGTATTTTATATATATATATATATATATATATAACTTTAATGATATTAAGCATCTCTAATTTAAATGTAAAACATGATTTATAATAATATTTATTGTAAGTGCCCTTCTTTATTTCCGCATTAGTTAAAGTTGGTGGATTTTGTGAATGTTCACTTTAATTATAATAATCATCTCTAATTTAAATGTATTATAATAATATTTATTGTAAGTGCTCTTTTTTATTTCCACATTAGTTAAAGTGGGTGGATGGGAGTGAATGTTAATTATTTCCACATTAGTTAAATTAGGTGGATTGCAGTGAATGTTAATTGTAGAATATATAAATAAATTGACCCATGAAAACCAAGGGAGAGGACTGTGAGCCTATGCATTAAATAAAATGGTAGTCTTTCAAGACCGAGAGAATCAATTTTTTCAATATGATACACCTCAAGAAAATCCATGTTATGCAAAAGGCTAATTCAATACAAAAACATTGTTGAGATGTTAGTCAACTCAAAGTAAAATATATAATACAATTTCCAACTCTCTATTAAGTGAAAAAATATTTGTAATAAGGAATATTATAATTAAATGAAATTTTTTTTTCTATAAAGTAACATGAACATAAATAAACATACAAGGGTCATTTTCCATCAACTACATTATGCTAGTAGTTATTGTAGTAGCACACACATAATTATCATAGTATCTAAGGCCTGAGAGTAATTGGAATTGATATTTCTATTCTAGGTAGAAAACTTACCATAGAAAAGGGTGGGTTTTGAGGGTGAAAACGAAGGTAGGTAAAAACCTCACCATAGTGAGGGGTGGGTTGTGAGGTCAAAACTGAAGGCAAGTGAGGAATCAATAGAGAAAAAAATGTGTTTGTTTTATATATATATATATATATATATAGAGAGAGAGAGAGAGAGAGAGAGAGAGAGAGAGAGAGAGAGAGACTCCAACCCCAAAGGAAAGGAAAAGACTAAAGAAAGGTTTTATACTTCCATCCAACCCAATTTGTTTCACCTACCTTTATTATTTTAGTCCTAACTCTCGATCTTGTTCACTCAAGATCGATCCAATGATATTATCATATACAATCACGCATGTGATTTTGATTTCTTTAATAGAGAATAGGTATAAAACAAATTTTAAATATAATACAAGATGTAATATATAGTGAGACCTTTGAGTTATTTATTAAATTAAAAGGATAAAAAAACTTCTCACAACCAAAATTCAATCGAATCTTATGGGTTAAAATCATTAAATCAATTATCATACCCTATGTAATATCTATATCATCACGTGGTATTGAATTTAGACAAAGTTGGCACCATATGTCTACAAACATTGAAGTTTGTCCATAAGAGCTCGCATGCTCATTTCCTTGGTTAAACGACCTTATATTTTTATTACATTCGTATGCATGAGGTCCAATGTGAACACCAATGGTCAATGTTCACTGACATGTCTCCCAACACATTGAAGGATATCTGAAAACCATATCTAATATCATTTTTTCCTCCTAAACACTTTCATGAGATAATAGCAATGATAAATCCCTCGTCAACATGTAGTACAAAAGGCCACACTAGTTTTTTCCCTACCTTATGTTTTATTTTAATCACCTTACATTATTCATAGATCTAGACAACTAATTTGGCTAGGGATGAGTGAAGTCGATTGAAAGAAAATACAATTTCTACCATATAATTTCTATGGTGAGAGAGGAAGTAGATAGGACAACAATTCTCAAAAAGGACTACTTGATAAAGGGAGCATGAGAATTTTATGTTATAACATTACTGAATTTCAAAATAAATTTGGTAATATATGCTAGTCCTTGATCCGGGTGGATATTGGTCGCCACCCACCTATTCCAAATTCCACTTGGCTCATCTTGATAGTTTTCAATTCAACATGTTTCTTTGTAATGGTGACATCTCTTTGTAATTGTGGGTTTTGTACTTCTCGGGTTGTCTTGAATCCATACACAACATCCAAGTGGATATTGGTGGCTTCCGACCTATTCCAAATGGATTATTTTGATAGTTTTCATGTCAGTACATCTTTTTGTACTTCCAGGGCCGTTTTAAGGCCCTAAACAACGTTTTTTGGGATTTCCACAGTCAAACTGTTGACATAGTCAATTGATGGAATAATGTGTATTTCTCAAAAATACCTTTCCAATTGGCTATCACACACCTAAAACATAGATTGTATGAAAAAGTTACGACCCCAGGAAGTTGATGTACTAACTTACCCCAACGGGGCCCACATGATTTTTGGCACTTCATCTTTTAGGCTTAGGTTTTTGGATGTCTAGGGTTTTAGAATTCATGTTTATTATAAAAATTCCTTCAGAGCCTCATTGTACTCGTGTTCTTGGGAATGTGAGTAGTTGTCATATCTATTCTCAGAGATAAGGTGCCACCATTCTAGCGAGTTCATTCACTATGTATTTTTATAGTCTCTGTACATTTATTTCATTAATAGAAATCATGTATTGTTTTATTTATCTGTTTATGGAAATATTTGTGTGTATTTCATTGTAATATTTATGCTTTCATTTCGTTCCAAAAATAATACAGATAAGTGGTATTAGAGTAGGCTTCTCTTGATCATTTTTCAGAGCATGTCCCCAATGAGGTCCTAGTATAGCAAGTTGGGTCTCAAGCTTGTATATCTTGAGGAAAATCGCTCTGACACGCCCACGAAACCCTTCATCGAAAAAGAAAAGAAAAATGACGGAGCATAATATTCTATTAACGTGTTGCTTGAGAAATTCCTTGCACGATAGAGGGACGAAATGATGGAGAATTTTTCCCACATCCTTCAATTATTGTCGATAGCAATAGACATATATTCATCAAGTGGCCAGTTTGGAGGAGCCTCTCCCTTAAAGGTACAATTTAATTTTGATATTCTCATATTTGAAAGTTAGATAGATGTGGATGCCCTAGAAAAATGGTTAAATCTGCTAGAAGGTTATTTCTCTGTTCACAATTTTTTTGATAGGGAAAATATCACCTTCACACTCCTCCTCTAGACTCTCCCCCTATCCAAACATTGGTGGGAAAATTACTTGGAGAAACGTTCCACAAAGGAATCTGGAATATATGGGGTTCAACCCACTTGGTATATTTTTGTGGATGTGTTAAAGGAACAATATTACTTTGTTGATAACCATGAAGACTAGTACATGAGATGGACCACATTGCGGCAAGAGAGAGGAAAAACGGTGTCAGAGTTCACAAATAATTTCCATACATTGCGCACCAAGTTGGGTATCAAAGACTCTGAGCACATATGGTTCTTAAATACCATGGGGATATGCATAGATATATCCAAACCAAAATTGATTTCCTAAATATCTCATAACTAGGAGATGCCTATTGATATGCTATCAAAATCAAGCAGAAATTTAGGCACCAGAACAAATGGGAATTCGGGCCTGCAAATATGTGACAACCAAAGCATAATAAAGACGAACCTAACCAAAAAAATCCTGAAAACTAGTCTAAGACATAGGAAAAGAAGGATAAGAGAAAGATGAAGAATGACACTAGGAAGTGGTGCGAATTCCACAAAATCCCTTAGCACAACACTGATGAATGTCACTAAAAACAATCATTGGTGGTTGAGATCAAAGACAAGGATCTCAATCCTGATTTTGAATTTGATCCAACAAATAATGAAAAGGGCAGATCATCGATGCAAAACCCACTTCTATCGTTGTGACTGCAACAATTCAACCATAAGAACCAACATATATTGAAGAAGGGAAACACCTCTTCATTCACAGATGTGGGTGAAAGGGACCTTATTTCATTGCATTGTTGATAGTGGAATCTAGAAGAACCTCATCTTAGCTGAGGTCATCAAATAGTTGGGTTTGTCGACAACACCACACATATAGACTTACAACATTGGGTAGCTTTTCCACAAGAGAGATATTTGTGTCAAGCATTAGTGTCGCATGTCCTATGGAATCCAACCATTCAAGGATAAGGTAGTGTGTGATGTTGCCCCTATTGGTGTCTATGATGTTTTTTTGGTCCAACCATATATGTGGAAACCTCGTGTTTTTTATTAGTATCAACCCTGTAATGTCATTAATACTCTGAGGGGTCATCTCTACAAGATACCAAATGTAGTTCTCACTATTGTTCTGCTAAAATAGTTACACAATGTAATATCTCAAACTACTAAATTCAAACTCTTCAAAATATGTTCAAAGAATGAACAAAAGGCCACTACAACCACTGCAACCTCGACACCTTCTATGCAATAAAAGTAGATTGCACAAGGGAAAGAATATATGTATTCTTCACCTAAGATGGTTCCTACACAATTCCCCGTCAAGAGAAGATACAACAGGTTGGTGGAATAGATTCAACCCCGCCAGCAACAGGTTCATGAAAACCCTTTACAAACCAAGCATCACAACTTCTCCAACAAGGTAAGCATCTCACCAAGATTCAGATTCAACAAATTATTTCTCCTCTTCTGTGGGAACTCAATGAAATAGAGGCCATTGCTTCCTAAGGGGGGAGGACTGATCCAGGTGGATATTGGTGGCCACCCACCTGTTCCAAATTCCACTTGGCTCATCTTGATAGTTTTCATTTCAGCATGTTTATTTGTAATGGTGAAATCTCTTTGTAATTGTGGGTTCTGCACTTATGGGGTTGTCTTGAATCCCTACCCAACATCGAGGTGGATATTGGTGTCCTCCCACCTATTCCAACTATCTTATTTTGGCAGTTTTCATGTCAGTACATCTTTTTGTACTTTCGGGGACGTTTTAAGGCGCTAAACAATATTTTTGGGGATTAACACAATCAAAATGTTGAAAAAGTTAGATTTTGATGGCATAATGTGTAGTTCTCAAAATACCTTTCTAACAGGATATCACACGCCTAAAACATAGATCGTATCCAAAAGTTATGATCCCAGGAAGTTGATGTACTAACTTACCCCAACGACCACATGAATTTTGGTGCTTCATCTGCTAGGGTTAGGTTCTTGGATGTATAGGCTTTTGGAATTCATGTTTATTGTAAAAATTCATTCATATCCTCATT
The DNA here is from genome assembly GCA_009831015.1 of Picea engelmannii. NCBI lineage: Eukaryota > Viridiplantae > Streptophyta > Pinopsida > Pinales > Pinaceae > Picea > Picea engelmannii. Next base: position 21,157 of record ML800264.1, on the reverse strand, counting down.
GTACTCATCTTCTTGCGAATGAGTGTAGTTGTCACATCTCTTCTCAGAGATAAATTGCCACCATTCTAGCGAGTTCATTCACTCTGTATTTTTACAGTCTTTGTACATTTATTTAATTAATATAAATCATGTATTGTTGTATTTATCTGTTTCTCGAAAAAATTGTGTGTATTTCATTGTAATACATTTTCTTTCATTTCGTTCCGAAAATCATCCGGATCAGTCCTACTAAAAGGATCCTTACTAAACTTGTTTCTACGTTTTTAAAGATAATTTTTTTGATTACTTGATTTAAGCTTAGCTTTGGATTATAATGTATTTATTGTCTCTTTGACGCTCCTTTTTCTTTAATATAAGAGAACCAATAATTATTTTTCTTTTAAGGACATTTTATATAAAACATACATACATGTGGACATGCATAATGAATTTATTAGTTGAGTTGGATTTGCTTTTGCAGTGCAAGTATACAAACTTTTTTTGTTGTGAAATAGTATGTGGTTAATATTGTTCTTGTAAAAAAAGGTTAATATGGTTAATTCTCTTTAACTCGATAAAATTCCATGGTTGAAATTGGTACATATTCAGGTCTTCAAGCATACCTTTAAACACTCTTAATGTATGCATTAAATAACAAGTTGTTTGATATTGAACATGGAAAGAAAATAAAGGATGTAAAATAGTGATCGACAATATAGTAATAAAGAATGCATTTGATCTCATCTTTTGTTTGAAAATGATTTTGGAAGCTCAAATACCTATTTCCATTCATTTGATTCCATTACAAATATTGCATATATGACATTTCAATTTTAGTTACATGACTATTTGAAGTTGGATTGATTTGAAGATGATGGAACAATGATTTGGGCATAGAGTGATGATATTCATATCATTGTATATCGATGAGTGATTTCATTGTTTAAATTTCTAAAAGAGGTTTTATCCATTATTTTTCTCACTTTTTATTGAATTTCATATTCCTTTACCTTCCACATTTTTATATTTTTATTCCAAATTCATATGCAATTGCATGGATTTATCTCTCTTTTGTTAACTTTCATGGTTAACTAATTTTTTTTTCTATAATCTCACCAATAATTGATTCACATATAATCACAGGGGGATTTTGAAATTGGATTGAAACCTGCACAAAGAAACTAGCTAGAAATAATGAACACAAAACTTGCAAAGTTGAGAGAAGAAGAGAAGAATTGGAGAGAAAGAAAAAATAATTGTATTAACCAATAATCCACACTCAAAGAGTGAATAATTTACAATATATATAAGATACATTCTCAAACTAATGTGCCATAGTATTCTTCTAGAGAGATGTGGACATACACAGACAAAAACCTAAGTGAAGTGCCACCTAGTCCTAGTTAACTGGACATGTAGTCATCAGTTTACTAGTATAGACAAGTGGAGTGGAGATAATCTCATGCATTCGCATATGGTGTTCCCTCTCATCCTTGAGAATTTTAATTGATCCCTCTTGGAAATCATCCCAAGGTGAGTGCACCCTCCTAGTGATTATCCCAAGGTGAGCATGCAACATTTGGTTATAATACAGAGGTTTCCATGTAAGACTTGACACCACTAGTCTAACCAGCATACAAATGAGTAATGGTTGAAGAGGATGTGGAACCCTCATCTAGGGGAGAATATCTCATACTAGGGGAACCCTCAACATAGACTAATAAAATTAGGAAGAGAAATACTAGGTGGGTGTGTAATGTCTCCAATACCCCCTTGAAGTACTACTAGGGAGTACACAATGAATGGGTCCTGACAAGAAGCCATGTTAGAAACCCATTTTACAATGCATCTAATAAAATGTTAGTACCATATTTGTTCCTGTCAAATATTTGAAGGTTTTACAAAGTTTCTAGGTCATGATTGGACGAGTTAGTGGCAGAATATGAACTCCCTGAGCCTCTGACCAATCAAGAGTCATATTAATTCAAGGAAACTTGAAGAAAAAGTTAGAAAATCCATGCCCAAGGAAACTAAGGAAACATTTTAGCATTGGAGCACTTATCGGGGGTCAAAAAGGGCTTATTGCACCCAAAAGGGGCCTAAGTCTACTAGGCAGGGAGATTATCATGGGACCAAGGCTTAGGAACCAAGTTCCAGTGAACCAGTGGGACCCCACTGATCAAATGGTTTTCAAGTGGGACCGATCAATAGCCCATATTTCATCACACACCCAACCATTTTAAATCAATGGTTCCAATTAGCGTGTGAGTTTCCCTCATCATACTCTCTCCCATCAGAGTCTCCCTTGGGACCTAAACCTTGATTTCTTCGATGGAGGCCATCTGATCGACGACCTGGATGTAATCTTGATGATAATATTGAATAAGGGAGGATTCTTGCATATTATAGGTTCATATATGGTGGAAGATGATATCAATGGACCATAATATATCACATTTCCCCCCCTTTGCAAGTAAATGTCAATGAATGTGTGTCCCTGGTAACATAGGTAAGAAGTCAATGCCAATAGGGAACCTGCCAGTCCAATCTCAAGCTTCCACATGGACATGTGGAACCCACTAGATGCACAGTTTAACACATTTCATGCTTTCCTACCACATCAACGCTATTGTGGGCCAATATAAAGGAACCATGTATCCAAGTTAACATCATCTTGACAATCTTTTCCTTAGCCAAATTTTTCTTTCGACCATGGCTAGATCAACGACTCTCATATTATCTCTAGTTCCTTTGATCAATGGTCAAGATGTAAGCTTGGAGTCTCTGTTATGTGTCTGAATAGATCTGAATACAATGGATCCTAAGAACCAAAGAACTGAATACATAAGAACCAAATAATTGAATACAAAAGCACCACAACAGATTTAGAAGGGTAATATGAAAAATATATTTTATTACTATCAAACCCTTAAGGTAGGGCAACACCATATAATGAATCCTATTATGGAAGGGATCCTCTCATGTTCACTTGCCTCTTCAAGGGGGAAACCTCCTAATGATCTTCAACTCCAAATACAATACTTCTCTTCATATCCAATTACATTGTTGGAACCCCTTTATATAGTGCTACCATCACCTAAGAACATTCTAGAGGAGGAATTTTGTAATAGTAGAACCTTCTAAGAAGTCCTCTTACATTTATTATATTTAACTACCCATTTATTATATCTGACTACCATAGTGGACCTTATTTAATAATATACTGGACCTAGTCCACATTACATTGAATGGCCTTCACTAGTATCATTATGGGCCCTCTAGGCCCCCACTACCACCTCTATAGCTACCTAACATTACATTCCCCTTATGAAAGTGTTGTCCTCAACGCTTGATGTATAACCATATACCAGGGTCCTATGGATAATTGTGGACCATAATGCTGAAGAAGACTAGAGAACCAAGGTCCCATGTAGAAAGGAAAGGCACCATGCTGAAGTAGTCCAACCACCATTGTAAACCCGGGTCCCATGTCCAAGTTCTCATGTGAACTCCTCATGGAAGATTTTGGAACCAAATAACCAACTCAAAATGATGCTCCAAAGACTCACACATGTCATTTTTATCCAAATAAGAAGATCCATCCACATAGTGGAAAAGGGTCATAGCAGAATCTGGAAGGAATAATACCATTGTAGAATATGCAGGATGGGCATTGGTAATAATTATTAGCTCACGATTTTTCACATTGATTCTCTCTACAGAAATTGGATTACAATCACACAATAAAATATGAAAGTGGTTGTCATCCTAAAAATGTCAACTATCCATATACCAATCATCACAATCGGCCTCAAAATCACACCAAGCATATATTTCTTGATTATATTCATCCTTGATGTCTGCCATAAGAAATATCTCTTTCATGTTATCCAGACAATCTTGAATAATACAAAAAATATCATTGAGGCCAGTTGTGAGGCCATCTACAAAGTCATCCAATGTGTCATTCAATGTGTCATACCATTGGGCTTTGAATTCTTCAGTTATTTGTAGAATTTCTTTGAGGGTTTGAGAGGAAATATTCGTCTGAGAACCCTATGAAAATTTGTGAACTCTGCAATCCTGTCATCATCACAAAAAAAAAACCAAAAAAATAGAACAATAAATTACTGCAGCAAATCGCGGCTTTTTCTAGAAAAACCCTGAAAAACTATTGAATTTAAAATGCTCATAACTTTACTTCACGAACTTTGTTTCGGTTGATTTGTTTTTTGAAATTGGGTATTTTTTCGAGAGGAATTCAAATACCCAATTTTTTTTCCAAATTAAGCTCAGAGAGATTCATATCTAAACCTGATGTGCTCCACCCTCTTTTTCTTCCCTAGAAAAATTCTGCAAAAAAGAGAAAAAATTTCTTCCCTTCTTTGGCCAAGGAAAGTTCTTTGATACCAATTGTTATGTGCCTAAATAGATATGAATACAATGGATCCTAAGAGCCAAAGAATTGAATACTTAAGAACAAAAGAACTGAATACTTAAGAACCAAATAACTGAATACAAAAGCACCACAATAGATATAAAAGAACAATATGCAAAAAAAACAAATTATTACTATCAAACCCTTAGCGTAGGGAAACACCATACAATGGATCCTATTATGGAAGGGATCCTCTCATTTTCACTTTCCTCTTCGAGGGGGAAATATCCTAATGAGATTCATCTCCAAATACAATACTTCTCTTCATATCCCATTACATTGTTGGAACCCCTTTATATAGTGCTACCATCACCTAAGAACATTCTAGAGGAGGTATCTTCTGGAATTAGAACCTTCTAAAAAGTAATCTTACATTTATTATATCTAACTACCCAATTATTATATATAACTACCATAGTGGAACTTATTTAATAATATAGTGGACCTAGTCCACCTTACATTGAATGGCCTCCATTATTATCACTATAGGCCCTCTGGGCCCCCACTACTACCTCTCTATCTACCTAACAATCTCCCTGTTTAAAGTATCCCTCATCCGAATTCTATTGGGGACATAGCTCTTGATCACTCCGATGGGCACCTCAAATCAACGACTTATATTTCATCATTTTGTCATTCATGCCCTCAAGATATCAATGACTCAGATTTTATCCATAACCCCTAGTGTGCCAACCTAGTACTACGCATGGCATGCCACCCACTCTCTCTCTATCTCTTC
>ML800263.1:482648-496813 GCA_009831015.1 Picea engelmannii | reverse complement strand
TGCCCATTCTTGTCTCTCTTTTATTCTCTTATTTTAATTTTTTTGTTTGGTTTAATTCTTTGTTTTTTTTTATCTTATTTATCTCACACTACACGGAAAAGACCTTTTAGCGGAGGTTTCTAGTGTTCCAAAATTGGAAAAAAATTAACAAAAAACCCTCTACTACAACATCTGTTATCGATAACGAATTTTTTTGCAGATACTATAACGGAAGTTTATTAAAAAAATATGGGCGGCCGGAGGTGTTAGCAGATGTTTAAAAATCGGTGCATTTGTATAAGGCACAAGCATCGATGTGTACATGCACATACAACACCGATGATTTACACTTAACTTCAAGCACTGGGGTCATAAAATATGAAAGCATCGGGGAATTAAAATATTTAAGCACCGAGGTGTGTGTCATATAAGCACCGGGGCGTTTGTCGTGTAAGCACCGGGGTGTTACCAACGAAACGTATCGTGACAGTTAAAAATAATTAAGCACCGGGGATTTCTGCATAGAATGCACTAGTGCATTATTAATAAGAAGACATCGATGTTGTATCAAATAATATGCACCAGTGCATTACATGGAAAAATGCCCCGGTGAATTAAAGTTGAAAAGCACCGGTGCTTTTTAGTAACAAACAAGCCTCGATGCTTATCAATAACACAATAGCATTTGTGTGTATCAAAGCACATACGCATTGGTGCTTCGTATAAGGTTAACGTACCCATGACCAATTTTTTAATATAATTTTGTGTTATTAAATTAATATTGAAACTAGTGCTAATTGATTACATAAAAGCATCGGTGAGAATTTCATATGAAACGCACATGTGAATTTTAATATTAAATGCGCCGATGAGATTAATAATTAAAATACACCAAGAAACATCGACCTGTGATAGTGAAATTATTGTTATTTTTTAATTCCATTATTTATCAAAAAAATTACATATATCTTATATTTTGATTAGTTAATTTGGATATGATGTTTGGATTAATTTGGTGTATCATCATATTTTGCATCTGTTCATTATAATATTTAGTCATCCATATATATAATCAACGATGTAACATTTCACAGTAACATTGGACAACGCAATAGAATAAATTAAAACATATTTTATTATATGAATAAGAGGGACTTTGTCATACAAAATGGGACACTTATCGGTAATCCCTTGTCTTTGAATTGACACACTATGCCTATTACATTAAACAAAAATGTATATTTTTCACAGAAAATTATTTCAAAATAATGCAATTGCAGCTTGCATTGATATCCAAATATATTGGTCATCATTCTTCACTGGAACTAATGTTAGTGCTTGAGCTATTTCCATGCCTTGGGTTATTTTGTTGAATGTTTTGTTGATTGTCTCGATTGTTTTGTTCTTCTTGAAGTTCCATCTACAAACATAAAAATAAAGTGTAATGAGTATATCTACATTGGTGAGAATAATGAAAATTGAAATAAATAATATACATGAATGTCAATTGAAAAGTGACGTACCTCCAAAGAAATAAGTTACTCATGAATCATACACATGTTCAAAATCAAATCTCATGCCTTGTTTCAACAATTCTCCAGTTGGCTCAGTTTCATACTTTGTTTCCTGCAAGTTTTATACCCCATAATAAATCATAGATTTAATATAAAGAATTATTTTGGTTTCATTAATTATAAAATGTGGGAAGTAAAACAACATAGATTATACTAACAAATTTGACAATTAATTTTTGATATGCCAACATATACTCACAACCCTTAACTAACCCAATGTCAATCACATTTTTTTATGATTATTCTTTGTATGTTAGCACCTTTTTGAAGACATTCAATGATGGGTGTTGTAAAACAACTTAAAATATACAAAGAAAACTTAAGTTGTTATAAGGAAATAATAATTACTCACAAACATTGCTATCAACCATTTTCTTCCTTGTCGTCCAGTTTTATGTGCAGATTGAGTTCCATTTTATTTTCTTTTCTATAAGAGAATATTTGAAAATTAATATTTAATGTATAATTAATTATTTGTACGTAATTGATGCAAGAGCATCGTAAGCAAACCAAGAAAACAAGCGCAAAAGTGAGGAACAAACGGAAATGCACCAGCGCACGTTTTGAGAACGTTTTGAATTTGAAAAGATAAAACATTAATGTAATATCTAGGAAGATATTTTTTCTTTTATGGTTTGGAGATTGTAACGCAGATCATGAGCGGTTGCTCTCATCTGTTGATTGGAGGCAATTAATGTAATCAATGTAAAGTAGTTGTAGATCTTTTAATTCGATTACATAGTTAGAGTTGTAGGAGGGGAAACTCTAGAATGCTCCCTCGTATGTATTGTATGGTAAGATTATTCTCATTGTAATTATAAGAGCTGAAGAGAAAGAGAATGGGAGAACAGAGCAGAAAATAGGTTGTAGAATATTGTATAAGTAGATAGCGGTTTCTATTGAACCCATGTACAGATGCACTTGGATTAATATAAGAAAGCTTTGATCCAAATTCATGGTGTTTATGAATTCTGTTTACATGTATTGAATGGTATGTTTACAGTTTTCTTATATGCTCTGTTATGAATTTGTTTCAATGTTGTGTGTGTATGTATGATTTCATGTTGAATGTATGAAGTCTGTGAGAAGAAGAGTATGAGTTTCAATTGTTTCTTGTCCTGAGAATTCCTGCAAGGAGTGCAGTGAAGGTATACAAGGAGTGCATTGACAAGTTCTGAGTTTTATCTCAGAAAATCTCAGGAGAGATACCGTTGTTCTTATACCATCAAAAGTGCAATTATATCACAAATTCGTGCAAGGAGTGCGCAGGCCGGCTGAAGTCTTAGACTTTTCCAACCCAGTGAGTGGTTGAAGAGTTACTGTCGCAAGGAGTGCGCAGAACTGAGAAGTTCAGATAATCAGAGATTATTGAGAAGCTGCAAGAAGTGTGTGCGAGAATCCCTTAGAAATCTTGAGTTTGAAGAGAAGTAGAAGCTCAGGAGGTATAGAGACTTCGTAGATTTCAAAGGAAGGACGAGGCTCACAGAGGCTTCACAGAAAACCAAGTTCAGGAGGAAAGACGCCAAGTTGTTTGGCCAGGAGTTGCTAAGGAACTCAACGAACGGTCGAAATTCTCAGAGGGAGAACCATCGGTTCATCGTGGGCCGTTGGATCTAGTGGATCAGTGGAGGATTTAAGACTGAGTGTCTGTCAACACTCAAAAGCTTAGGAGGACTAGTCGCCATTAGATCTAGACCGACGAGAGTCATTGATCTAGTACTTTGAATTTTGACATTTTGGGATTCAGGGGTGTGGAGAAAGTCGTGACGAGAAGTCAAGAGTCATGAAATCCTGATTCGTGAAATCCAGACAGGATCTAGGCCATCAGATCGTATAAGGATCTGGATCGTCGATCCACAGTAAAGAAATCGCGAGTTCGGACTTCGGGAGAAGGAGAGAAGGTTGCATCATGAACTCCCGAGTCACGAAATTTTGACGCGCTCGAAGGTGGACCCTGGGACGTGACTAAGGTCATATGGTCGAGGCATAAGGGAGGAGTTGAGGACCATTTATCCCATTTCGGGGTTTTGGGGTTTCAGGGATTGAAGGAGTCAGGGGAACTCACAACAGGAATCGTGAAGTTGTGAAACTCGAAACACCTTTTCAGGTGAAGGTCGTGGTCATATCGGTTGGTCACGTGGAGTTGAGGTTTGTGCCTTCTGCTTGTTCACACAAGCGTAAATATAGAAGGACCTATGGTTACAAGTGTGAAGATTCCAGTTGGGAATCAAAGAGTCATTTCGACTCAAAGGGGAGATTAAGAACGATCCTTAGACCGGGAGGTCATGCAGAGCCTACTGAGGTAGGGGTGTTGTGTCAGGTTGTATCATAGATTACAATCATTGTTTTTTGTAAGAAAGGGAGACGGAATGAAAGTTGTGATTTGAATTCTGCGTGGAATAGATTCAAACAATGTCGCCCAGAAGACGTCAAGAGAGACCAATGCCCGATCCAACTATGGAAAGGGAAATGAGAGAACTTCATGCAGGATTAGATGTTATGGAGATAGCATAGAAATGGACAGTTGATGTTGGAGATGTCAGTGAATCTGAAAATGAGAATGAAGAAAGACACAACGAAGAAGAAGTTGCAGTCGAAGATGTTGCAGAAGAACGTTTATTTAGAGTTGTTGCAAGAATGGGGTCTAGAGAAAAAATGGACATCCCGGTGTATGAAGGAAACTTAGACATTGAGAAGATGCTAGATTGGTTGAGAGATCTGGATAAATACTTCGATTATGAGGATATCGAAGAGGATAAGAAAGTAAAACATGTTGTCACTAGACTGAAAGGGCATGCAACACTATGGTGGGATGAACTGCAGGTTGACAGGCGTTGCAAGGGAAAGAAAAGAATTAAAATCTGGGATAGAATAGTTGCAAAGATGAAAGCCAAATTCATACCCAAATATTACCAAATTAATATGTTTCAAAGAATGCAGAATTTGAGACAAAAAGGGATGACATTGAAGGAATACACTGAATAATTTTACCATATAAACATTAGGGTTGGTCATCGTCAAAGTGATGATGAACAGATCGCGAGATATATGAATGGTCTGAGATATGACATTTAGGATGAGATGAGTATGGTGACTGTCAGGAATGTAGAAGATGCTTATCAGATAGCTCTGAAAGAAGAAGAAAAATTGGCCCGAAAGCAAGGTCAAAGGGGAAGAGGTAGAAGTCAAAGCAGAGGAAAAGCAATTGACCAAGACAGAGTACAGAAGCCCAAGGATGAAGAAAAGAAGCCCCATAATCACCATGAAAGAGGAGGAAGTTCATAGGGAAGACAATAAGTCGATAAGAACACTTTTCCGTGAGGAAGAGGAAGAGGAAGAGGCAGAAGAGGTGAAATAAAGTGTTTTGTCTGTGGAAAGATAGGACACAATTTTTTTGAATGTCTTGATAGAAAAATATATGGAGGAGGCGAAGCTCACATTTCAGAAGCACAGAGGAAAAATGTTGAGGAAGTAGATGCAGAAGGTGGAACATTCTCCTGAAGCCAGAGAAAGAGATGGAGAATCCAGTTCAGAGGAATAGTTTGTTTAGAAATTCTTGCAAGACCAAGGATAAGGTATGCAAGGTGATAGTGTATAGTGGAAGCATAGATAATCTAGTATCCACATAAATGGTGGAGAAGCTGGAATTGGAGACAATTGCACATCCGAGTCCAGACAAGGTTTCGTGGTTACAAAAAGGACATTAGGTAACTGTCACTAAATAGTGTTTAGTTGAATTTAAGATAGGGGGATATAGAGATGAGATCTTATGTGATGTTATTCCCATGGATGTCTGTCATATTTTGTTGGGGAGTCCATGGAAATATGGCAAGAATGTTTTTCATGACGGAAGAAAGAATACCTATTCCTTGGAGAAGAATGGTAGGATGCATATGTTACTGCCAATTGAAGACAAGAACGCAAAAGCAGAAACAAGAAATACTATACTACTCATGAGTGGGAAGGAACTTTTGGATGAAACCAAGAAGGGTGAAGAAATGTAGTTTGTTGTGGTTAGGAAACCTAGAGTCATCTTGACCAATACTTCGATAGATGATCTACCGAAGGAAATTCAGGAACTACCGGAGAATTTTTTTGATATAGTGGTGGACGATTTACCTTGTTCGTTGTCTCCCATTAGAAGTATAAGCCATCACATTGACCTTATATCAAGAGCGATTTTACCAAACAAAGAAGCATACAGAATGACGCCGCAGGAGAATTAAGAAGTTAAGAAACAAGTCCAAGATTTGATGGGAAAAAGGTTGATTAGAGAAATCTTGAGTCCATGCGCTATGCCAATAGTGTTAAGTCCAAAGAAGGATGGTGTATGGAGAATGTGTACAAACTCGAGGGCTATAAACAAAATCACCGTCAGGTATAGATTTCCTTTACCGAGGATGGATGACTTGATGGATTTCTTCAGTGGAGCAAAGTTTTTTTCAAAGATTGTTTTGAAAAGAGGATATCATCATATTCAAATGAGGGAAGGTGATGAATGGAAGACAACATTCAAGACGAATGAAGGGTTGTATGAATGGCTTGTCATGTTGTTTGGTTTGACGAATGCGCCAAGTACTTTTATGAGATTGATGAACGAAGCCTTGAAATATTTCATTGGAAATTTTGTGATCATGTATCTTAATGATATATTGATCTTCAGTAAGACTGAGGAAGAACACTTGAGACACCTAACTCTAGTGATGAGGAGGTTACAGCAAGAGAAATTGTTGATAAATTTGATAAAGTCATCTTTCATGAAGAAAGAGATTGTTTATTTAGGTTTCATGATATCTTTGAATGAGTTGAATATGGATCCTGAGAAGGTAAAATCAATCAAAGAATGGCCATCGCCGAAGAATATATTTGAATTCAGAAGATTCCATGGACTAGCTAGTTTTTACAGGAAGATCATCAGGAATTTTAGTGGAATTTATGCACCAATGATGGACACAGTCAAGAAAAGACATAAATATTTTCATTGGACAGAGGAAGCAAAGAAAATTTTCAAGTTGTTGAAGGAAAAGATAACTGAACAACCAGTTTTGGTTTTGCTAGACTTCATTAAAACATTTCAAGTCAAATGTGACGCAAGTGGATTCGCGGTTGGAGCAGTCATAAGTCAAGACAATAGACCAATTGCATACTTCAGCAAGAAGCTGAACGATGCCAAAATGAAATATTCCACGTATGACAAGGAGTTTTATGCAATCATACATGCATTAAAGAAATTGAGGCACTACTTGGTTCCGAAAGATTTCATTTTGTATAGCGACAACCATGCTTTACAATTTGTAACCAGACAGGAGAAACTAAACCAGAAACATGCAAAATGGGTTGAATTTATGCAGAGATTTACTTTTTTTATAAAGCACATTTCTGGAATTGCTAACAAGGTTGTTGATGCATTGAGCAGGAAATGTTTGATTCTACAGGAGTTTCGCATAAAGACCTTAGGTTTTGATATCCTTAAGGATATGTACAAAGATGATTCAGATTTCAGGGATGCTTATGAAGCATGTGAAAATCCGGTTCTAAGAGACAGAAGACAACGGATTGAATATTTAATTCAGGATGGATTATTATTCAAAAGAAATCAGTTGTGTATCCTGAAGAGTTCTATGAGGGAAAACCTTTTAAAGCAAAAACATAGTGGAGGATTGGTTGGACATTTCAGCCATGACAAAACATTTGTGCAACTGAACAATTTATATTATTGGCCAGGGATGAGGACAGATGTCAAGAAATTTGTGAACAGATGCAGAATCTGCCAACACACAAAGGGAAAAAGATAGAATACAGGATTGTATCAACCATTGCCAATACCAGAGAGGTCGTGGGATGCGGTAAACATGGATTTTGTGTTAGGACTTCCGAGGACACAGAGAGGTTGTGATTCCATGTTCATGGTAGTTGACAGATTTTCCAAAATGGCACATTTCATTCCATGTCAGAAAATCAGTGATGCAACTCACATTGCAAATCTGTTTTTCAAAGAAGTTGTTTGACTTCATGGTTTACCCAAGAGTATTGTTTCAAACAAAGATACCAAGTTTGTTGGTCATTTCTGGAGGACACTATGGAAGAAGATGGGGAAAAAATTATCTTTTAGTCCCTCAGACGGATAGACTGACTGAGGTAGTAAATCGAATTTTGGGAGATTTGTTGAGGAGTTTAGTAGTTGAACATCATAGTCAGTGGGATTAGATTCTGCCACAAGAGGAATTTGCATATAACGATTGACCAAATAGGAGCACAGGACAGAGTCCATTCTAGATAATGTATGGAATGCATTCAAGAGGAGTATCTGGGAACTTAGAGCAAAGTGAGTTCAGAAGTGTTGGAGCATAATATTTTCTAGCAGAGATGCAAGAGCTCCACAATAAGATTAAAGAGTGATTGTAGAATTCCAACTAGGAATATAAGCGCAGAGAAGATCAGCATAGAAGAGAGCTTCAATTTGAAGTGGGAGATTTAATTTTAGCACATCTGAGAAAAGAAAGGTTCCCAAGGGGAACATATAATAAGCTGAAGATGAAAAAGATAGGGCCACATAAGATTTTGAGGAAATTTGAGGCAAATTTTTATGAGATAGAATTGCCAGATGGTGTGGGCATATCAACCATATTCAACATAGCAGATCTGTATCCTTACAGAGCAGATAAAACAAATGGGGAAGAGATTCAACAGGAAGTTCAGTGGGCCAAATAGATGCCTGTAGCTGAAAAGTCACAGATGGAAAAGATCATTGATCATAGAAATAGAAAGAAGACCCATAGGAAGACATATTTTGAATATCTGACAAAGTGGAAAGGACACCCGATTGAGGATGCTAGTTGGGAAAGTGAAACAAATATCCACGAACATGGACAAATGGTGCCAGAGCTCATGAACATGAGTCCATGAATTTTTTCAGCTAGGGGATTATGATGCAGGAGAATTGTAAGCAAGACAACAAAGAAAGTGTAAAAGCGAGGGACAACTGAAAATGCACCAACGCACATTTTGAGAAGATAAAACATTAATGTTATATCTGGGAAGATATTTTTGATTTTATGGTTTGGAGACTGTAACGCAAATCATGAGTGGTTGCTCTCATCTGTTGATTGGAGGAAATTAATGTAATCAAATTAAAGTAGTTGTAGGATTCTAATTTGATTATATAGTTAGATCTGTAGGAGGGGAAACTCTAGAAAGCTCCCTCATATGTATTGTATGGTAAGATTATTCTCATTGTAATTGTAAGAGATGAAGAGAAAGAGAATAGGAGAACAAAGCATAAGATAGGTTGTAGAAAATTGTATAAGCAGATAGCGGTTTCTATTGAACCCATGTACAAATGCACTTGGATTAATATAAGAAATCCTTGATCCAAATTCATGGTGTTTATGAATTATGTTTACATATATTGAATGGTATGTTTACAGTTTGCTTATATCCTTTGTTATGCATTTGTTTCAATTTTGTGTGTGTATGTATGATTTCATCTTGAATGTATGAAGTCCATGAGAAGAAGAGTATGAGTTTCAATTGTTTCTCGTCCTGAGAATTCCTACAAGGAGTGTAGTGAAGGTACGCAAGGAGTGCGTTGACAAGTTCTGAGTTTTATCTCAGAAAAGCTCAGGAGAGATATTGTTGTTCTTATACTAGGAAAAGTATGAGTATAGCACAGAGTTGTGCAAGGAGTGCACAGGCCGATTGAAGTCTTAAAATTTTCCAACCCAGTGAATGTTTGAAGAGTTATTGTCGCAAGGAGTGCGCAGAACTGAGAATTTCAGATAATCAGAAATTATCAAGAAGTTGTAACAAGTGCATGCGAGAATCCCTTAGAAATATTGAGTTTGAAGCGAAGTATAAGTTCAGGAGGGATAGAGACTTTGTGGAGTTCAAAGGAAGGACAAGGCTCACAGAGGCTTTGCAGAAAACCAAGTTCAGGAGGAAATATGCCAAGTTGCTTGGCCAAGAGTTGCTAAGGAACTCAACGAACGATCGAAATTTTCAAAGGGAGAACCATCGATTCGTCGTGGACCGTTGGATCCAGTGGATCAGTGGAGGATTTAAGACTAAGTGTCTGTCAAAACTCACAAGTTCAGGAGGAATAGTCGTCATTATATCTGAACCGACGAGAGTCGTTGATCTAGTACTTCAAATTTCATCATTTTGGGATTCGGGGTTGTGGATAAAGTCGTGATGAGAAGTCAAGAGTCGTGAAATCCTGATAGGATTTGGGCCGTCATATCGTAGAAGGATCTAGACTGTCAATCCACAGCAAAGAAGTTGCGAGTTCGGAATTCGAGAGAAGGAGAGGAGGTTTCATCATGAACTCCCGAATCGAGAAATTCCGACGTGCTCAGAGGTGGAACCTAGGACGTGACTAAGGTCATATGGTCGAGGCATAAAGGAGGAGATGAGGATCAGTTATCCTATTTCGGGGTTTCGGGGATTGAAGGAGTCAGGGGGACTCACAACAAGAATCGTGAAGTCTCGAAACCCAAAACACCTTTTCAGGTGAAGGTCGTGGTCATATCGGTTGGTCATGTGGAGTTGAGGTTTGCAGCTTGTGCTTGTTCGCACAAGCGTAACTCTAGAAAGACCTATGGCTACAAGTGTGAAGATTCCATCTGGGAATCAAAGAGTCATTTCGACTCAAAGGGGAGATTAAGAACGATCCTTAGACCAGGAGGTCACGTGGAGCCTACTGAGGTAGGGGTGTTGCATTAGTAATAGAAAAAATCAATGATTACATACATTTAAAGCATGTTGTTGTTGAGATAGCTCCTCGTGTAATGAAATTATGTCCAATTTTTTAACCATATCCTTGTACACTTTTTTGGACATTCCTGCTGGCATATTTCAGATATCATCTCGTTGGTCTTCTGGGATTTTCATAATTTTCCTGAAAAAATAACATGACAATAAAGTATTTTTATATTGATATGTGAAAACGAAATATCACAAAATTGATATATTAATAAATGAATACTTTGTAATATATATGTATATATTCCTAAAAGGTGTTTTTAGGAATATTTCTTTTTGAATGATTCTTTTTTGTTGTTTTATGTTTTTTCTATTGCAAGTCTGATAGGTCTCATTGACCATTGCTCTGGAAATGCTTCTTGTAGTTTAAATATAACCTGGTTTTTGGAATCATTGGATTAATTTCTATATTGTAACTGAAAAGTACATCTATACGTTTGTTCCACTATATTCCTCATAGTTCTGTAAAAAAAATTCCCCCTTTCATTAATCTCCAACACCACTCCATATGAGTTAAGGACCAATTCATCATCATTTACATCTTCTATATTAATTAATTTTATTTTGTTATGATGACATTTTGTTCTCTCATTGTTGGTGCATGTAGAATATTAAACATATGTGAATTAATAGATTGTTTGAAACATGTCATCTAATATTCCTAAGTATATTATTAATGAAATTTGAAAAAAATATATATTGAATAGTATTTTCATTCACCAGATTCATCCCTCTGAAATTTTTCCATCAAGTTTTTACGCTCTTCTGCACTTAGATCATAAATAATGTTATCGCACCTCATCATTTTGTGGCCTTTCATGACACACATTAACTAATACATATTAGTTAAACTTACATATAGTTCAACCATATTAATTTTGTAAAGAATTTACAAAGAACCTGTCTTTTTTGTTTTTCGAATGTGTCATCATTGTGTCGACAAAAAATTTTCTTATTTGAACTCTTCTCACTCATATTTTTATGAATATACAACCTGTACCATTCAATACATAAATTATTAAATATATTTTATAAATAAATCACATAATTTTTAGAGAAAAAAAAATCGTTGTATCTGGTGCGCTTTTTATATTCAAAGCATTGGTGCGTTTATTACATAAAATACATTGGTGTGTTCCATACACCAAAAGAAACCGATATACATAGAAGACATCACAATGCAATTACAACAGTGCAATATATATATATATATATATATATATATATATATATATATATATATATATATATATATATATATATATATATATATATATATATATATCACAATGACTACAGTAGAAAACAAAAACATAGAAAAAAAATTAAACATTTATTAAAAAAAACAATAGAAAAATTACACACTAATGAGAAGAAAATTAAAAAAAAAAATTATGTGATAGGATTTTCTGTGTTGTTTAGATGAGAACATCAACGATATTTTTTTTATGCACCATATTTTTTAATTTTTTTTTTAAATATTTCTTAATCGGTGTGTTCTTTATACATAAACGTACCGGTGCATTTCTGTTGAAAAGGAAAATCGGAAAAGAAGAAAACGTTTTTAAAAAAACGTCAAATCAGAAACTGTTAAAAAAAAAGGCAAAGGGCCAACTATGTTTAGGAGTTGATGCAATAAGTGGTCCATTTGCATCACATGCCAAACAATTATATATATAAAAACAAACCCATTACATCTAAAATACCTAAAATGAAAATCCACAATTCTGAAGTGCTAGAGGGAGTTAAACCCTACGATGAAATTTTTCATTCATGAAAACAAAAAAGACAAGGGTTTAAGGTATGTATGAATTTTTTATTTTTTTTGAATGTAGGGTTTCGAGTGAATCACCATACCCTTCAAATCATGATTTTTAGAATATTTCTATTGTTCCAAAGTATTCTTCTGCTCCACAGTGCTCCTCGGTATGTCTCTCTTCCAAATCCATCTCCTATAAATTTTGGGAAAATAATGAAAATATTGAATACCTTCTTAATATTAAAAAAAAAATATGAAAAGGGTTTAGAGTGAATCACCATACCCTTCAAATTCTCATATTCTGAATAATATTGTGGTTCCAAAATATTCTACTCCTCCACAATGTTCCTCTGTATCTCTCTCTTGCAAGTCTCTCCTTTGCAAAAAATTTCAAAATAATGAAATAGTGAATATATTTTTAATATTTAAATGACTATGAAATTCGATTCACGCTCTTTTTTTAATTGTTTAAAAAAATTGTGTTTTTTTTTTAACTTTTTCAACATGATGGTGCATTTATGTAAGATGCGCCAATGCATCCATATTACATTATGCACTAGTGTTTCCATATTACAGTACGCACCAATGCATCCATTTTATTTGACGCACCGATGACATATAAATTTATTTATTTTTTAAATCTAGAAACACAGTGTGGTTGATTTTTCAGTGCACCAATGCTTATTATTAATATGCGCATTGGTGCGTTTGTAGTTTATAAGCGCACCATTATGATTTTAAAGTTATTTGAACTTTTATTTGGACATAAAATAGTATATTCATCTCAAATTATCTTTTAGGATGAATTCACATGACTTGCAATAGTTCAGTATACATTTTACTTTTTATGTCACCTTATTCTTAAAAAATGGTTTCAAAACTATATTCAAGCTCAGATTGTGGAATGGTCCTCAAAATTTATTTTAGATATGTACAGGATAATTTATTGTTAATTTTGTTGAAATGTAGGGAGGAAACCATATTATATGATTAAATGGCCAATTCGTCAAATTCCAAGCCATTCCATATTTCTCAAAGTCCATCGCGGAGTTCTCCCTTTCCATCTCCAGTAAGTTTAACTTACAGTTTTATTTATGTTTTGATTATCTCATTGAATTTTTTTTGTATCCATGTCAATCTGAATAAAAATGTATCCAAATTTTTAGGATCCTGATTCAGAATCGAGTTGAGATTCAAAAAATATTCCAGTATCGGTTCAAAAACATCAGGAGGTCTTATCAAGAGCAACATACTGCAAGCAGTTGGTAGATGAAAATGGATAGCCTCTTTACCCTACCAATTGTGACATTCCATCTTCTAGCCGCAATCCTTGGTCGAAGATGGAATTGTTTGGTGTAATGTAATTTGAACAAAAAAATTGTTGCATTGTTCTTACTAATATCATCAATGTACTAATGTTCAATATTTTTGAAATTATGATTCTTCTGATGATGAGTGACCTACCTACCATATTCCATTGCACCCCACAACAATGCCAACCCCAAATAAGGTTGCAATGAGAGCACAACTTGGAGAGGAATCGTACCAAGAATGGTTGAATCAACCACCTATTCAATTCCCACTATGTCCAGATTCACCAATTAGGAATGATTACAACAATAGTAGTAATTCTTCAGAAGTTGGCAATGGAGACAATCAAAAGGAGGTTGGTATGGATGATTACTTACATGATACGAATTACATGGAGATAATGTTGTTAGATGCATTCTAGAATGATGAGCTAGGGGATGATGCTCATATCAATGATAACATTTTTGAAAGCCTAAATTTTGCTTCCACCACCCCTCTCTTTAGACCTAATGCCTGGTCAAATTCTACCCAGCTTGGGACAACAATGTTATTGTACAATGTGAAAGAAAAGTTTGGCATGTCAAATGCATATTTCTCGACAATATTGAGGTAATTGACTAGCAAGTTCCTTATATTAATTTTGAGAAATCTTGTCACACAATCAACATTATAAATGGTTTCTTTTATAAACGTTAAAGGACCTTGTACACTTCTATTTCCCACTGAATGTAGGATATTCAAAGATAAGGTTCTTCCTAGTGATAATGTTTTTCCTGGTAGTT
>ML800263.1:435486-446885 GCA_009831015.1 Picea engelmannii | reverse complement strand
GAAATGGAATGACATGTACTATACATATATAATAGTATTACCTTAAAATATATTAAAACTCATACCATTATACATGAAACGACCTTGGGTCCATTACCTAGACCTTTGTGCTACCATAATTTGCTACTGGACTTTCTCCAAGGGTTGGCATCAATCACTAAGGGTTGACATCAATATACAATATCACTCTCCAATGGTTGACATCAATGAAAACCAAAAATCCATACCAACTATCCATCAACCTAAGCCAATTGTCTTACAGGGGGGCATGCGAGACTAGAAAACCCCTCATTGGGGGTTCAAGGGAAGTGCCCCTGAAATAAATTCCATAGGTACATTTTTTGTCAATCTTGTTTTTTTTCAACCGATTGTATTTTGACACATTGTAAATTAATTTTAATTAAAAAATTACAGTTTTAATATAATATGGGTTAGTGTATTAGGGCTTCGGACTTTGGATGTCATGGAATACCTATATATGGTATTATGAACAATGAATTTAATACAAGGAAAGAGTGAGAGATGTGCCTCTCAAGTTAATTAGTTTTTTGGTTAATGGTTTCTAGGGTAAATCTTTTTGTGTGTGTGTGTCAATCTTAATCTTAATTTTTTAGACTATGTTAATATTACTTTTTTTGCACATGTTTATCAAACTCTTCAAGGGCACAATTTTTCAAGAACAAACCAAATATTAAGCCACTTTAATTGAAATGTATTTACATCAATAAATATTCTCTCTTATGTTTCAATTATATGTTAAATCATTTAACATTTTTAGCCACTATCTATTTCAAACCAACATGAACAACTAGTGCTAGAAATTACCCAATCAAGAAAATTCAACTAAAAATCAAATATGAAATTACACAAGTTTTGAATAGTAAAAACTTCACACACACACACACACACACATGATATAAATGAGTACATGTATGTACTCATAGATGATCATAATCTAATACAATTTTTCAAGCTCTCCAAAACCGTATCTAGGGAAAACCAAAACAACCCTAGCCACCACCACAGATCTCCAACGTGCAAGCATCACCACAAGCATGTCCTCCTTGGTTCAAAAATTGTTTCCCATAAATAAAAGGTATCTATTTAGCATATCCTCCTCAAAATTTTCTTTTCCTCATTAGGTTTCTACTAAACCCTAATCTTTTTTTCCTCCTCAAGGTAAAACCCTAATCCCATAATTCACTTGAATTCTATAAGAACCATAATGCTCCAAGAACAATAGAGAGAATACAATAAAGAATATTACATGGAGAGAAAAAGAGGTGTTCTCCACTCCTCACATCTCTTACACAATATGGTGAATTAATAGTGAATGAAAGGACTCTCTCCTTCCTTAATTTATATGATATGTAAGGGAGGCCAACAATATATAGTGGGCCTAAATCCTTACAAGAAATTGACTCTACAATAGTAGTCCTAAACATGTGAAGAACTATACTTTGGAATCACACATGTTAATATATAAGGTGGTGTCATCAACAAGAATAGTTGAAATGCATGAGAACTCCTTAAGAAAAGTATATTGTTCATCCTTCAAGTGTTCCAATGCTCCAACACATCTCCTATGTTGTGTGCATCCTCAACGGTCCACTCCACCTACATGATCACTCCCTCAATCCGATCTAGCATAATTCAAGTACAATCCTCCATGTAAGTGATCCAATTGTGACCATTACATCTAGGGATCAACTCCCCCCTCTAAAATTCCAAGAAATCTCCCTACAAACCACGACATCCTCACAAGAAAGAAAGAAACAATCATGTTCATAGTGTTAATAATGTCACCAAGTTGTTTAATGGTCTCCAACTCTTCAAAGAATAAGCCACATACGCATCCAAATAAAGTCTATAAATTCAAAATCAATCCATCTCTACATGTGCATGCCCATCATAAAAAAATGAGGGGTCATCCATACACCATGCACCCCACATCACATGAAGCACCCCCAAACATGGTGTAAATGCTTTATAAGTAACCCCAAAAGATAACACTTATTTTGAAGCCATCAACTTTGTGTGAGCACTCTTAGGTGTCAAAGGGTTTAGGGGTCATGGTGTGTTAGGGTTTTAGTGTATTTGAGGTTTTAATGTGTAAGGGTATGATTGTGTTGGGGATCATAGGGCTTAAGAGTTATATTGTGTGGTTAGTGTATTTGGGGTTGATTGTGTCATCATAATGTGTGAGGGGATGTATGATTGTTGTATTACAACTATTATTATATATTATGGACTTTTTTTTTAATATAATTGTCGATGTTTGTAACATAGTTACTAACTCGATGAAAATTGTGACCACAAAATGAGAACTCTAGCCCTAAAACCCCATTATTTGTGTCAAAAATGCCAAAAAACTCATAAATAAAAAAGTTTTGTTTCCTTAATCACTCACTTTTTTAATGTTAAAATTTCAACATTTTTCCACCACGGCCTTAAATATTTGTAAAATTGCAAATAAAAACCTTAAAATAAACCCCCAAATCAAATAGTGTTCCTCCCAAAATCACCCCTTCTTTTATTTGAGAGTTATCGTTACAACTTGTTGGAAATCGTGACCTTGACAACTGGTACCATTGTAGAAAGAAACCCTAAAATCGACCCCCAAATTGAAAAGTGGTGCTACCAATGGCCCCATTTTTTTAGGGTTAAAATTACAACTTATTTGAAACCATGGCCTTGATAACCAATATTGTTGAAAACAAAAACCTTAAATTAACCTCAGAATCGAAAAGGCATGCTACTAGTAGCACCCTCATTTTTTCCTAGGTTAAAATCATGACTAGTTTGAAACCATGACCTTGAAAACTGGTCTGAATTGAACAGTGGTGTTACCAGTCGAATCCAAATTATTTTGTTTAAAGCATAAAATTGCAACATTTATGAAGTCATATTTTAAAAATCAACACTATTATGAACAAAATCATAAAAAAATGAAAAAACAGACTTAAAAAGAGGGGGAACCAAAATATATTAAAAAAAAATGGAAAACATAAGGAATACACACACATAGATATATATTCAAATTATATATATATATATATATATATATATATATAGAGAGAGAGAGAGAGAGAGAGAGAGAGAGAGAGAGAGAGAGATAGATAGATAGATAGATAGATATAGATATATAAGTTGAAAAAAAACATAGTATGTAAGATATTGAACCCAAAAAATTTTGATCTGGATTTATGAGAGGAACGAACTGATTAACAGATTGAATACAATAAACATAGAGATATGAAGAAAAACACATATATCTAGTGACCAATATCTTCTATTGAATAAATGAAATATACTGAAAAATTAAAACTGCAGAACTGAAACACGTGCTTGAATGGTGGTAGTTATCTCTGAGAAGAGATGTGGTTGCTACGCACAACCCTCTGAGTAGAATGATTACAATGAGGCTCCAGAGGAATTTTTAACATTACTCATGAATTTCAAAACCCTAGACATCCAAAAACCTAACCCTAGGAGATGAAACACCAAAATTTATGTGGGCCCCTATGGGTAAGTTGGTACCTCAACTTCCTGGGGTCGTAACTTTTGCATACGACCTCCATTTTAGGTGTGTGATAGCTCATTGGAAATGTATTTTAGATAAATACACATTATGCCATAAAACTCTGACTCTATCTATAGTTCGATTGTGGAGAACCAAAAAAAACTATTTAGGGCCCCAAAATGGCCCTGGAAGTACAAAACGATGTGTTGACATGAAAACATACAAAATAATCTAGTTGGATTAGGTGGGAGGCCACCAGTATCCACCTGAAATATTTGTAAGGATTCAGACAACCCTAGAAGTGTAGAACCCACAATTACAAAGAAGTACAGAAGAACATGTTGAACTAAAAATTGTCAAGACGAGTCAGTTAGAATAGGTGGGTGGCCACCAATATCCACCTGGATCAATCCTCCCCCCTTAGGAAGAAATGGTCTCCATTGCATTGAGTTCCCCCATCAAGTGAGTAAAATTCTATTGAATTTGGCCCCAGGTGAGTGACTTTCCTTGGTGGGGGAGTTGTCGTGCCTTGGAAACCCGATAAAGTTGGATCTTCTGTTAGCGAGTTCCCTTGACCTGTGTGTCCACTATATGATCAGTGGATGCCTATTCCATGCAGTCAGGGTTGATATCTATTAGTGTCAGTTGTTCTGTGATCTCTGAGGTGTCCAATAATGGTGGAAAATATGGTCAAAGGAGGTCCACATTGAACAGTGGGTGCAAGCCAAGGAAGCGTGGAGTGTTGAGATAAAAATCATGTCTACCCACAACCTTGGTGATGGTGTAAGGCCCATAGAGAAGTGGGTGGAGCTTCTGATGGGGCCCTTTAAGATGCTCCTTATGTAAATGTAACCATCCCTTGTCTCCAACCTAAAACTAGTGTAGTGCCCTGTGTTGATCATGACGTCGCTTGTTCTTAGCATTGGCTTTCTATAAAATCTCATGGACCTGTTAGCAGATGTGTTGAATCCGCTCAATGAATCTGGTGGATTTTTTGGTCTCAGGCTGAACATGGGAAGATTTTGTTTGTGTGGTTGCAAGAGGTAGTGCAACATCAATGGGACCCAAGGGTTGGAATCCCAGTCCCACCTAAAATGGGCTATGGTCGGTGGAGCTATGGAGAGCCTTGTTGTAACTGTGTTGAGCATAAGGGAGACTCTCATCCCATGTACGTGGATGCTTAGAGTTGTACATGCATAGGATGTGCACAATCATCCGATTGACGACCTTTGTTTGGCCATATGTTTGGTAGTGGAAAGAAGTGAATTTAGTGAGCTTGGTGTCCAACAGTGACCAAAGACTCGACCAAAATGAATTGAGGAACTTGTTGTCTCGATCAAAGATGATGGTTTGTGGTATCCCAAAATGGACCCACACTTGTTCAAAGAAGTTCTTGGCAGTATCGATTGCTGTGATGTTCTTCTTGTAGGTTGTGAGGATGGCCATCTTTGAAAACCGATCAATGACCACAAATACACAATCATTTCCTTTCTTGGTAGATGGAAGGCCAGACATGTAATCCATCAAGATGGATTTCCAAGGATTATTGGGGATAGGAATACGGGTGTATAAGCCTTGCTTCTTGATATTTGGCTTGGCAATGGCACAGGAAGTGCAAGATATCCTATACTTGCTGACATTATGTTGAAGCTTTGGCCAATAAAAATGTTTTTGGAGAACAACCACAGTTTTCTCCACACCAAAATGTCCTGCCATATGACTATAGTGGGATTCCCAAATATCTTTTCAGGCTTGCTTGTGGGAACACAAAGATGGCCCAGATGGCATAATATCCCATCCTAAATGTGAAAATCAGTGGCATTCACGCATGTACCCAAGAGCTAATAGGTGGTGGTGAATTCCATATATTTCTGATAAAGTTGGGGCCACTCAGATGCCTGATGTCCATAGGAATGGAACATAGTGGTGATTGAAACCACCAGAGGTTGACTGAGGCAGTCAGCGACATGATTTGTTCTCCCCTTATTATACTTGATGTTGAGATGGAACGGTTGCATGTAGGTGGACCACTTATGATGGAGGTCGTTCTGCAACTTCCCTTGTGTCTGTATGAACTACAAAGGCTTGTGATCAATGTGGATGATCGTCTCCTTTCCCATAATGTAATGTTTCCATTGAAGACAAGATTGTACAATGGAATACATTTCCTTGTCATAGGTGGGATATTTTTGGACAGTATATTAGAGTGTCTCACTATGGTATTCCATTGTTTGACTGTGTTTAGTGAGAACTACACCTACAACATAGTCATATGCATTAGTCTCAATCTGGAATGTTTGTTGCAGATCGGGCAAGGAGAGTACTGGAGTTGAGCACAAGAGATTCTTCATATCATCAAATTCTCATTCTTGTTCCTTCCCCCACATGAACTTTCCCCTTCCATCACCCTTGGTCACGTGTCTAAGGGCCCATGCAATATGGGAGAATCCAAGCATGAACCGTCGGTAGACATTTTCCAGTCCCAAGAAGCTTCAAAGCTCGGTTAGTGTGGTCGGGGCTGGCCAGTCATGGATGACTTGGATCTTAGTGGGATCAACATGTACCCCATGCTCATCAACAATGTACCCCAAGTATTGGACCTTGTTCATGCCAAAGGAACATTTTTCCAGGTTGTCATATAGCTTGTGTTGTCATAGAGTGCTCAAAACCTGTTGAATATGTCGCATGTGTTCCTCCCAAGTTTTGATGAATATGAGGATTTCATCCAAATATACCACCACAAAAGATTTGGTGAAGGATATGAATACATAATCCATCAACCTCATGAAAGTGGTTGGTGCATTTGTTAATCCAGAGGGCATGACCAACCATTCGAAGAGACCTTATTTACATTTTAAAGTTATCTTCCATACATCAGTTGGTTTGTTGGGAACCTGGTGGTAGCCATACTTTAGGTCAATATTGCTAAAGAAATTTTCCCCATTGAGTTGGTCAAGAAGGTCATCAATCATGGGAATTCAGTATCGGTTCCTAATTGTGATTTTGTTTAATGATCTATAATCAATGCAGAGTATCCAGTTCCCATCCTTCTTTTGCACTAGTATAATCGGGCTTCCGCAAGGGGAGGAGTTGGGTATGGTGTGCCTCTTTTGAATAATATATTGGATCTAATGCTTGATTTCTTCATTTTACACCAACGAGTGACGATAGACTGGTCCATTAGGCATAGGTCCACTGGGGGTTAGATCAATTGGATGCTTGACTTGGTAGTGCGTCGATACCCCAGTGGGTCAAGCGAAGATGTATTTGTACTCTTCCACGATCTCATCCACTTGTTTCTGCTACAAATAGAGGTTTTGTGTAGAGGCCATAGTTGTGGTGGTGCTACCTCTGGTATCATGTACAATTGTCTACCTAAAGTAATAATAACACTGCAGTTTCTAGACTCATACACAACATGACACTTCTACAAATATGGTTTTCCTAAAATAACATCATAGAATTCAAGGGGAGAAATATCACACAATACCTCGTCTTTGAAAGGATTTATGTCATAGGGAAGACGTCATTGTTGGATGACACAAATATCTCTTCCTTGGAAAAGCCAGCTGATGGTGTAGGGTTGCGGGTGTAGTGTCATCGGCAGGTCCAGCCGCTTGACGGCCTTTGTTGATATCAAGTTCTTCTAACTAACTCTATCAACAATGAAATGAAGTGGAGCCCCCTTTACCCACATCTATGAGTGAAAGAGGCATTTCCCTTCCTCTATTTCTTCTGGTTCTCTTAGCTGGACTTTGGTGGTAATGACAGTGGAAATGGGTTCAGCATCGATAATCCACTTCCCTCCTTCTAGATTTGATTTGGATTTAGAATCAGCCTCTGACTCAAAAGCCTTCAGCTCAACCACGAGTGACTGCTTAGAGTGACATTCTCCATTGTTGTGCCAAGGGATTTTATGGTATTCACACCATTTTCCCATGTCCTTCTTCATCTTCTCATTTCCCTTCTTGTGTTGCAGCTTGGACTGCTTGTATTGAGAGTGGACATATTTTCTCTGTCCATTTATTTATGGGTTGGCGACGCATTTTCCCTACTTAGGGTGTGGGGAATTTGCAGATCCAAACTCTCACCTCTTCTGATCTTGATAGCATATCTATAAGTCGTACCTAATGAGGCGATGTCCAAAAACTCCATTTATGTTTGGTATATAAGAAAATAGCCGCATTATTTGAGGACTAGATGTCACTCATAGTGTTTGATACCCAATTTGGTGTGAAGGGTGTAACGACCCCATCGTTACGACAACAAGCGAAGCAGTTTTTTCTTTTTTCTTTTTTCTTTTTTCTTTTTTCTTTTTTCTTTTTTTTTTGGAGTTAAGAGGAAAGAAGGTGATAATGACAACAGTTTAATCACACCACTAATGACGAACGCTAGCGCACAGTCTAGGCAATAGGTTACTATGACACCACACATAGGCTCAAGATAACTGGCAAAACATGTGCAAAATAACAAGGAGCATGACTACCCCTCCGATGCAAACATGACCATACCTACAAGCTAAGGGACAACATACCCATCCCAACATCACGGCCTAGATGAACAAAGACTAGAACCTCAAGGCACGTGGACCTAACGCCTAAATGCGTTCGGCCCACGCCAAGAACAACTTGCACGCTCGTCAGCACTCACACAAAAGCACCTACTCCGGTCAAGATCTCATTCGCTGCTATACCCCAGGGAGTGCCATGATCCCCTCATCAATAATCATGTCGTTCCTAGGTGATATATGCGTTAATAACCTTGGCGCAACACACCCTATCTAGACCAAGGAATCTAGATAATCCGACGTGCTAGAAACTGAATACTGAGAGGAAAACCACACCCATACCCCAACAACTGGTCAACGACACATCAGAGGACGAAGATACGGGATGTCACGAGCCAATACATGACATCATCCTCATCCAACCAATCACCCAGTCTAATCTAGTCAATGATTACAATCACTTTTAACATGATTTGTCATTCTAGACGGGGCATGTCTAAGTTACAACTAGTCATTAACTTAAATAACAACATTAACAATCTTAAGGTAGAAAGTTATCATTATAACACTTACGAACAATTAAATCTCAGCATGTAGTCTTGTTATATTGACCGAACTAAAAAAATAGCTATCTAATAATATTAGAAGGAAACTACTAACTATTAGCAGGGCTGGAGCAATTTAGCGAGGAAATTAACATAACGGTTACTTAACAATTAATATAGAAATAACAAGGAAATTAAGGTGTTAGTTAACATTTAACTCACTATGGCATTTAATCCAAGGAATGAATATGTTGGCCATTTACATTTTTGTAGCAATTGTTCTGGCAATTAATATGGCCATTACATAACAATGAATCTAGCAATAACAAGGCATTTAACTAACTGTTATCCATTTTATTTTTTGGAAAAAATCAAGGCAATTAATGTGACCATTACATAACAATGAATCTAGCAATAGTAAGGCATTTAACTAACTGTTATCCATTTTATTTGCTGGCAAAAATCAAGGCAATTAATGTGACCATTACATAACAATGAATCTAGCAATAGTAAGGCATTTAACTAACTGTTATCCATTTTATTTGTTGGAAAAAATCAAGGCAATTAATGTGACCATTACATCACAATGAATCTAGAAATAGTAAGGCATTTAACTAATTGTTATCCATTTAATTCGTTGTGGCAAAATTAGCAAAAATGCAGTGCCCAAATGGTGGCCAATCGTGCCCAATCGACAGCAACTCAACCATTAAAGGAAAACGTATCCCAACAACATCAATGTAGTCCATCACTCAAGGGAAAACGCAATCACAATTTGAAGGCAAAATCGTGGTCAGTACTGCAAGTCAGTTATGAATTGAGTAGCAACAAAAAGGGTGGGCGAATTCAACATGCACATAGTCAATTTTTATTTACCAAACCATGGTCATTCCGGCAAGTGAATTTATGATTTAAAAGGGCAAATTCGTGGGTGATTTCTAAAACAACCCAGTCAACATTTTCAAGAAAAAAACATTATGGGTGTTAACAGACACTCAGCAAACGGTTGGGAGCAACAAATCGTGGGGGTTAAGTCTGGTGAAAACCTGTGTAATTAAAAATCCGTGACAGTCAAATAGTGGGAATAAAAAATCTGAGTATTAAATTCGTGGTGATGAACTGTGGAAACAGTAGGGATGTAGAGTTATAATTCAAAGCAAAACGAAGAATGCAAGGAATTATAATCGTGGTAACAACAAGGAACACAAACAGTGATAAAAATGTTTTCATTCGCCTGGGATACCAATTATACAACGCAGATTATAACTTAACCAAGAATAAAAATAAACGCAGGGTTAAAATTTTCCTTCAAAACAAAATGCAGAGTTATCATTTGTCCAAGATTAAAACATGGGGTCAAGGATCCATCAAGATATAAAAACGGGGTTAAAAAAATGAGATAACGACGAGATATAAGCATGTCGAGCTTAAGGAAAAACCTCACCAACAATCACATTGCAGGGTTAAATAAATGCATCAGGGTGCAAGGGAACCATCATCCAAGGACAAGCATCATAGGTGGACGACTAACAGGAACGTACTACGCCCATCATCCATGCACAAAAAAGTAGGGCATTGAGATCCATAGGTCTATTAACGTCAAAGCGACAACTGTAGATCAGGCTTCCTGGTCGATTTCTCAAGCGCAAACTAATGAGCTTGGGATGAAGGCAAAGTATACCACAATCAAACAAAATCAAAAACCACGGGACGGTCAAGACATGTCGGGAATCGAAGGCCATGGGAAATCAATCAATCATCCAGTTAAGGCTATGGGAAATTCAGTCATCAACTATAACGCTAAGACTAACATATTCTTTACTTGATATAAGCATACAGAACTGAAAACATAATTCATACTAACATTCTACCACGCAGAAATA
Source organism: Picea engelmannii (assembly GCA_009831015.1). NCBI lineage: Eukaryota > Viridiplantae > Streptophyta > Pinopsida > Pinales > Pinaceae > Picea > Picea engelmannii. The sequence goes on along the minus strand of ML800263.1, from coordinate 436,427 downwards.
AAGAAGGCATATTGTTTCCTAATCGCCCGCTCTAAGTTGATGTCCCACGCGCTCCATGCAATTCCCGCTTGCCAACCTATGAAACTTCATCGATACCTCCCATCCAATGCTAGGGGTACTCTTCTTCCCTCTTATCCCCTCGAGCCACAAAGGGGCCATGCACACTATCCATAGATTCAGCTAGCTCCCAGCTCACCTCGCAAGGCCAAGCTACCACTCCTCACCGAGCTGGGTGTCCCAACTCCCACAAGCTAAGTCAATCAAGTATAGATTTTTGTAGCGTAACGTTACGCAAAACAGAACAGATCTTCATTCTTCTCCTCCCTCCATTATATAGATTTTCCAAGTCCTTTACCTTCCCAAAATCCCATTTAATTTAATGTTTAATAAATTAAATCCTAAAAATCCTCCCCATACAAGTGTCACCCATCCCCTTCATTCCTCCATAAATCAATTTCTTTAATTAATTAATTACCCCTATTTCCCTCACCCACCTAAAGTCACTCCTAGAATCTCTCCTAGGTGTCTCCAAAATCCCTTCAGGTTTTAATGACTTTCCCCATTATTAATTTGCTAGTTCAGTTTAAATTAGAAAGCTCTTAAATGCTAGATACCTTACTAAATTTTACTTTCTGCTTTTTCCCTTGAGTTTCCCTTTTATTTTTATGTTTCCCTCTTTTCCTAGTTTCCTAATTATTTTAGATTTCCCTCTTTCCCCTTTTCATTTAGAACTCAAATTGGCAGGTGTACAAATTAACCTTTTCCCTTTTCCCTTTTTAATTAATAAATTTTTAAATTATCATAAAATAATAAAACAATTATTTCCCTTTTTAAATTTTATCCTAACATATTTTTATGAATCATTTAAATTCTTTACCCCCTTCTTGTTACAAGATTTAACGAAGATTATACTTTTTATTTATTTTGTTTTTATTTTTATT
>ML800263.1:395236-406987 GCA_009831015.1 Picea engelmannii | reverse complement strand
GATATATTTTGGCTAATCTATCCATTCATTCTTTTTATTTTTTTATTTTTTGTAAAGTGATTTTTTCTCTTTTTTTAAAGAAGCATTATTGATATATTTTGATTAATCTATAGATTCATTATTGATAAAATGGAAGAGTAGAGTATAATAGACAAAATATTCAATTACATACAATATCAATACATTCTCTATTTTTGTAAAGTGGGTTTTTTATTTTTCTATAAAGAGGACATTTTTCCCTTTTATTAAAATTTTTATTTCAATTGTATTGTGATGTAGGAGACATTTTTGGTATTTTGTTCATATGCATAGAATTCATTCATTCTTTCTATTTTTCTCCTTTTTGTAAATTGGGTTTTCTATTCCTGTAGAGAGAGGGAATTATTTTCCAAAAGAGATATTTCGAAATGTTGAACTTCAACCTCCAAAGAGAGGACATATGGCCTACAAACACATAATACATGGCCTGCAAACAGTGAAATTAATGACATGCAAGGAGAGAATATATGGCCTGCAAACAATGAAATTAATGGCCTACAAATAGTGAAACTAATGGACCTAATAACAAAGTTATAGTGGACCTAATAACAAACTAAACAACGAACAACAAAAATAGGAAATGGCATCTTTATTTCTCACTGTCAAACTAGTGAAGAAAAAACTAGGCTTACAACTCTATCCATTTGCCTCTACGGAATACTCATATTTTTATCACAATCAGACTGTCCATGAACCAAGTAATTGTTGAACTCTCTCATAGGGTTTTGACTATCGAAACAGATCAAACTCTCACAAAAAATACTAACTGTTGAAGTTGGTTGAACTCCCGACCATATTGTTGTCACCTTCCAACAATATTCACCTTCACAACAATTTGCTTGATATGTTTCCCAACAAATTCGATCATCACCTTTTCTACAAGACAAGAGAAGTCAAACACCACCACAACTTCTCTAAGACTACTGGTTGCATGAATATGTCTTCACAGTTTTCTCCAGTATGGACCACTCCACTTCCACTGAATCAACATAACCACAAACTAAATCATTGCAAGCATCGTAGGTGATACTCATTCTTATTAGATACTCAAGCACCCATCTTCATGCACTTTACTTGGTTTTGTCATGTGTCCACTGACAACACCAACTACTTGTGAAATATTTGAAAATTTCATCACAAACATCACCCTTCCTACCACACTTGAATAAGGTACACAAGACATATAATCCTTTTTTTATTTACTACCAAGATATAAACTTGACGAAAGCTTACAATGAAAGTTAAATGGATATGTATTGGCTTCACAATGTTCATATTGAACCTCATCAGTATCTTCTCCATAGACTTGTGATAACTACAACTTGTCATTTTTTTCGTCTCTATATACTTTTATGCCCAAGATTTGTCTTGTTTCTCTTAGACCCTTCATCTGAAACATCCTAACCAACGGAACCTTTAACCTACTGATTTCAACCATGCTTGGGCTTGCAACAAGCATATCATCAACACATACCATCAATATAATAAATATGCTATTGAAACTTTTGAAGTAAACATAATGATAATACTCACTTCTAGTAAAATTTTGGCTCACCATGAAGGAATCAACCATGTTGTATTGTTTCCTAGGTACCGTTAGGCCATACAATGATTCTTTGAGTTTGCAACAAATCTCCCTTTGTGATCTTGAACAAAATCTAATTATTCCATGCACATATCTCTACTAGTGATGATTTTGTGGGCAGTAGGGTCCCACAATCTACATCCCTTATCGCCTTCACTATAACCAACAAATATATTAAACTTATAGACATTCAAAGATTGTAATTATGGAAATAGCTTATGGTTTACCATTACCCGCAACCCCAACTCTTCCTTTCTCATATGGCCCAATCGTTGACTCCATAAACAAGTAGATGCATCTGCTTCCTTAGATACCATCGTCGCATTAGTTACTTGAGTTCTTCCTTTTGGTTTGTAAAGGTTTCCAATCTTTGTAGCCTTCATAACCACCAATATGACCTTGCACACTTTTAGTGCCCCTCCTTGACCTGAAAGCCTGTAACCTCCAAAATCCAAAACTCCCTAAGAAGTTAAATTATTTTTAAGGTTTGGTACATGTGTAACATTCATCAACATTCTTACAATACCATCAAACATTTTAATCTTGATGCTCCCAATCCCAACACTTTTACAAGAAATATCATTTCCCATAAAAACAACACCGTCATCTATAGATTGGTAAGAAGAAAACAAACTTGGGATATTAAAATTTCTCTTTCTCAACTCATATATTGTCTATCTCTAAGGTCCATAGATGGATTTTGCTCATCGAGAGATCTCCAACGACTTTGACCATGCCTAATTCTGATCTCTGGATCTAAATTTATGGCCTCCCAAATTTTCCAAGACCTCATTGTCAAAATCCACCTACTGCCACATGGCATCCATGTGACTCCCTACCACTCATTCCATCTGATGTGGCACTGATGCGGCATATGTCCCCTAACTCATTGCTCAATGGTTCTGACTTCACGAAACCTTTCTTCTTCGTCATCGGGGTCTGTCTCCCATGAGATATCATTTACCCCAAACTACTATGTTCCAACGATGATCACTCTGGTGGGTCCAATCCTCATATTTGATGACCCTCAAGTTATGACGATCAACGAATCAGACTACATCGGTTCCCTCAACTAGAAATTTCATTGAAGTCTATCCCACGAGTTCTTTTCTATGGTGAGTAGGTGGGTCCTATGAAAATCCACAATGAGATATTGTCTCCCCTCTACAGCTTCCAATGGTTTTCATTCAACCTTAAGCCTCCTTTTTGTCATCATATCATTCTCCAGGCCTCACTCCAAGTCCTTTCTCGTCATTCTTCGATGAACGAATGGGATCTAATAGCATCCAGATCTGACGATCTAGATTGTGCTCAAAGACATAAGGGTTTCTAACCCTTCTGGGACCACTCTCATCCCATCAACCATTGATTCGTTGACACCAGTCACCCCCATAGGCATGTTGGTTTCCATACTATCACACCACGTCGACATGAAGTCATCATCCCTTTTTCTCACTTAAATGAGATATACGAAAATCTACGACAGAGATCAACTCTCACCAATATGTCAATCAATGAATCTTGTTTCTTTTCAAGACCTTCATCATCATCAATGCTCTTTCGAATCATCATCCAACTTCACCAACCTCCTATACCCCAATGATAATGTCATTGGTACCAATGGTCCAAATCTTGTCGAGGTCACTCCCGACAGATCAACAATCCTAACCCCATCTCAAGGTATTCGTTGTCGTCGATCTTCAAACAAGTCCCAACACTCGATCGCTCCCAACAATGATGCCTTCCCCAAAAAAGGGTTGAGATCTACTTGTCCTATCGAATTGATGGTTGTAAACTCTCTCGACTCAACACAGGGTTTTCTATTGGTTAACCCTTCAATTTTGGTACTTAGTCAATTTCACAGATTCTTTAAGGTCATCCAAACTTCCAAAAGTTCGAAGTCTACTCTGATACTATCGAATACTCCTTAACTTCATCGAGATGAATATTCTTTCATATCTTGAAAGCTTTCCACTTAAAATGGGTGACTCTTTTGGGTTTAGGATCTCTTGACTTATACATGAACTTCACCGACACTATGGAACTTTCATCATCTCACAGATGAGGATTTTTTCCATATTCTAGAAACTTTCCTCTCAACCTGCAAGGTTCTCAAGGACACAAAATACCCATACTTATTCATTTTCATAATTTAATAGATCAAATAAATACCATAAGAGGCAGGTCCCAATTACTCAGGGTTCAATTTATTGATTATAAGCATTCACATTTCCCATTTAAATTAAACAAATACATCATAACATCATTCATGTACAACTAAACATATAAAGTTAAACACTAATATGATCAGGGAAGTAGCCACCACCAACTGCCTGAGAGAGGACACATTTCCTCCAAACCTTAGGCCATACTATAGAGTGTCTTCTTATAGTATGCCACCCTTGTGCCAAACCATGATATGAAAAGGGGAATGATTCAGTTGGTTTCCAAGCTTAGGATGATCCAGGAAGGTTACTCTCCTTCCTCCCTTGACAACAACAAAAGTTGCCTCCTTCACACTGAGCTCAGGGTCTCTACAAGTTTATCAGGTAGTTTATCAACTAGATTTACTCTCCACAAGGGAGTCCCTTCTCTTTTTTACAATCCCTCAACGACTATTGGAGTAGGCTATTTTTGGATGCAATGCAACAAACAAGGAATGTACCAAAGGAAGCAACGCGCGCCAGGAAAGAAGGGAAAGCAACATGACAGAAGGAAATGAAAGTAACACGTTGGGAATTAAGGAGAAGAAGTGCAGAGTCAAAGAAAGGAACGGTTGTATCGAAGACCAACAACGCAAAGGAAGTTATTAAGTGGACAAGCCTAATACACTTAGGGTTAGGGCTTTGGTAATCAATGTAATGGGTTTTTACCCACTTTTTGTAGTATGAATATGATGTATGAGGTAGATAGAGGGGATCTTGGTTTTTGGCATGTTTAGAAGCATTGGCGAGAACCTTTAGATTTTTGAGTCGAAGTACTTGCTTTGGTTGAGGGTTGTGGAGCTCAGGATGTATAAGTTTTGGAGACTTATGGAGTGTAACTGTGGGTCAGTTTGCAAGTTGTGGAGCTTGGTGTAACACTGGTTAGCCTCACCATTACTAAACCTATGATGTAATGCATGCAATGCCATATTTTGATGAAGAATAATAAGAAGCATAAGATCTTTGTGGACGTATCCCAAGGGGGGTAAGCCACGATAAAATACTGTGTCATTGTGTGGAATGTTTTCCTTTATGTTTTTTTATGCTTGATGATGAGTGAATGGATAAATGAATAACTCAGTTAAGGTTAATTTACAATGCACACTAGATTATACATGTCATTTTATACAGAATGAATGTTAAGGATTAATTGAATGATAGATCTGAATGATGGTATGATAGAGTGATTATTGGAGTAGTATAAGAATAATATGACTAACATCCCATGAGCATCATCCCTTCCACGATTGCAGACATATGGTTCATGCAATCACCCATAATTCATCTCACGTGAGACTACGTTGTGCACTCTATGTGTAGTGTTTCCTTCTGGTTTACCAGAGGAGCCGATGGTTTCTAGGGCTTTGTTGGAGAACTAAGGTAGAAACCGGGTCATCCCATACATCCAACAAATGGTTTTGTTTCCTGTTGGAACTCAAGATATTGGATTGGAGGGGATTTGATGATGATAATGAAATGATAGAAAGGGATTTTTAGGCCATGGAAACCTACAAAGAAAGAGATTGAAAGATGATTGGAGAAAAAATAGTTCAATTTTTCATAGAAAGATAATAGAATCTTCAGGTATACACCACGCCAGTATTTGCAGAGGTATGTGTTCACTAATTTGCATGAGGCATACTTTTGTTATTTCTCAGAGTTTTTAAAGGAATGGATATTAAGGTTGAAGGAAGTTCATCCAACTAATAGGGTAAGGCTAGTAGAATGGACTACTGAGAATATTGTTCAGTTGGAAAGGTTCAATAATAAATTCATGTGCATAGTGGATTTTTGGTTAGATAGTATTGTTGCAGGGTTTATTACTGAGTTTGTAGTTGATACTGTGAAGTCTTACACTATTGCAGAGAAGGAGTTTCTAAAGGGACCAATAGGAAGATACATTCAATCAATTTACACGTCAATCAATATATTATTGCATGATAAAGGAGTGGTGACAATGGATTCAAACAACTAAATCACTCTCTATGCATGGGGGAGATGGAGAAAGCACTAAGGAATATCTGAGATATGGAGAGGGCTCTAGAAAGAGGCCATAGGAAGGAGGAAATGGACCCCATTATGATGGACAAGGAACAAACCAAGGAAATAATGGAAAGAGCATGAGTGACGCGCAAATGAAGACCCTACCAATATAATATCAATAGGAAAAGGAGGGAAGTAGCCAAGAGAGAGGGATTAGACAATGATGAGGAAGAGGTAGAGGATCTCTATGCGATAGGGAAGATTGAGGAAATATTGTGTGCCACATATGAGAGGAAAACTAGAGGTCAAGGGTCTAACGTAGAAGAAGGCTCTCCATTCCATATATGAATTAGTGTGGAACCCACAACCCCATGTGTAACTAAGACATCTGAAGAAGAATAAACGTTCATAAAACAAGTGATTAGTTGTAGAAGGATTTTAGTAGGACGTGGGTCCAGTGGAAACTCAAGTAGAAGTACAAGTTCAGCTAGTAGAAGTTAAGTATCTACACCACGCGTAGGTGGTAGTACAAAAAAATTCACAATGGCAGGGGTAGATCCAACTATTAGGTTACCTGAGTTCCAGGGAGAAGGGTTGGAGGACCTAGAGGAGCATTTGTTTATTTGTGAGAAAATTTGGGAAGCTAATCATATTATATATGAAGATAAAAAAGTGGCGCACATGGCGATCACATTCAGAGACCGCACACTAGACTAGTGTATGGGTCTCATAGTAAAAAATCCATAAGGGTCACCTACAACTATCGCAGATGTGAAGAAGGCATTTATTAATGAATTTCAGCGACGTAGTTCAGAGGATCAGTTCATGAATGAGATGATAGAGATCAAACATAAGCTAGGTGAGTTTGTATGAGAGGTTGATTAGAAGTTCAAGAGACTAAAAGGTAAGTTGAAGTATCATATTATAGATGTGTGGCATAGAAATTTATTTTTTAACTCTTTACTGGCACATTTGAAGTATCCTTTGAGGAAACAAAAGTTCCAAACCCAGGCTGAGACCTTGCAAGCAGCCTTGCAATTAGAGGAAAATTAGTATAAGCATTCAAACTCAGTTGTGGAAGAGTTGAGAGAAGATATGAAGAACCTGACATTTCAATTGAATCAGAATAAGGGAAAGGAAAAGAGGGAGGATGTTTGGTGCACATTTTGAAAAACAAAAGGTCATCATAAGAATGAGTGCCCAACCTTTGTGCAATACTCGGGGACATGAATTTCGAATCCTTTACCCACAGGAGTACCATGGTGTGAGATATGTACAACACATGGGAGTGATCCTTATCACTGTCCCATGATGCAGAAGTATCAAACAGTACCAAAGACTACATTTTATAATTTTTACAAGTCAGTTGGACATTAAGATAAGGACTGCAAAACCTTGGAAATAATGAAGGAGAGGAAATTAGATACTTATATGGTGTAGGATGAATTAATGAAAGGAAAACCTATGAATAATTCACAGTGTAACAACATGCGACAGTTTGCAGCGCCACTGCAGTACAATAAAATGCAACAGTTTGGAGCACCACCATAGTATAATAATGCGCAACAGTGTGGAGCACCACTATAGTATAACAACGTGCAGCAGTGTGTATCGCCACCACAGTACAATAATGTGCAATTGCAGTACAATTAGGAACCATAGTATAATACACCACACAAAGAAAATCAAGTAAACAAATGAGGCTTCAAAGGAGGAGGTTGTGGAGGAAGAGGATTTGGAGGAGGTAGAGGACCAGTAGTTTTCCACATATGTCAGAAACATGGACATTATGCAAGATATTTTCTACAACCACCTACGACATGTATGTATTTCCGCGCAGTGGATCATGAGACAAAAGAATATCTAACACTTCTAGTAAATATGTAGGACAAGAGGAATTAGAACAATCAGAATGTGAAATGGATTTCTCTGGAAAATAGACAAGAGGATTGGAATAAGATAAAAATAGTTACTAGAGGTGGTGACAAGACAGAAGAAGATGCAGCAAAGAAGGATCAGGATTAGTACCAGTGGGTTAGGAATAATACAACACCCCAACATAATTTTTATGCGCGCAAAGAGAAGAAGCATTCAAAGAGGCTAGAAACGAGATTTTGAAGGAGAATATTGAGTCTACTTTAGGAACAAAGCCAATAGATGATATACCAAAGTATTACATACCTCCACTGTTTTATCAAAGAAACAAAGAACATCCATGAGAAGCATTGAGTAATCTGAGAAACATTTTGGAGTCTTGTGTGATGTTGTTGAATGATAAAAACTCTTTACAAGTATTACATAGTTTGTTAGAGAAGTGCAATTATGGAGAAGAAATGAAATTATAACACAAGAGAGTCAATCAGGTTCTTAAGAAGAGAAGAATAAGTAGGGAATTCAGGTTGAATGCAAACATTGGAGATTTCAATATGGGTGATATCATACTAGACTTAGGTTCTGAAGTAAATGTTCTTCCTAAAATGACATCGGAATTTATGGGGGAACCCACATTGGTATTTTCACCTATCTAGTTGAAGCTAGAAAATCAATATAGGGTGGTGCCAATTGGTAGATTGAAGGGCATACTAGTAGATCTAAATGGTGTGTGCACCATGGTATACTTTGAAGTGATTGACATTGTAGATAACACTTCACCATATCCAACATTGTTAGGTTTGTATTAGGATTTTGATAACTAGGCTATTATAAATATGAAGACTAGAAATATGATCTCTCAATCAAGAGAATACATATTTATTGCACCATTAGATCCTTCAAAAGGAGGAAGGTATGTGGAACCTACGAAAAAAAAATTAATACAAAATATATAAATCTGTTGTATAGAACTATTGCACGAGAAGAAGATTATGTGAACCCAATAACAGATGGAAAGTTGAGTTGGAGTATCAATTCTTTTTCTCTAGACTATGAAATGGGACTAGAGAATTGGAAACAACAATTGTATGAGTTATATACTAGAAGATGCGCAAGGATGGCGCGCGCAATAAGATGGGTTGGTACAGAGGTAAGAGAGCCTCCTACATTTTATGGTCAGAACAACTTGGAAGAATTTTTAATGAAGTTTGAGTTAGAAATAGTAGAAAATCAAATATTACCAGTATTAGATATTGCTTTAAAATCTACACATGCACATTGGTGGGGTACACATAAAGAGAATATCAACAACTAGTATCAATGCAAGAGGTTACTGCACATCAGATTCAATGCAGAGCAGGAGAATATATATGTGGAGAAGTATGATGGAATTGGACAACCTAGAGAACATGTAGAAAGATGTATAATTCAATGAAGACTAGTGCCACCAGAGGAATGGCCACACCAATTTATTCACATATTGGTAGGCATTCCAAGTAATTGGTACACATAATTAGAACAATATTGGGAAACTGGAAATTGGGAGGAAATGAAACATAATTTTTTGATCACATATACATTTGATCATGAGAATCTAGAAATAGATAAACCACTGAGGTTGGTAAAAGACAGGATTTTTGAAGAACCATAAGTAGAGATTGTGACAAATTATCAGAACTCGAAGAAACATGCAGTCAAACAATTACTACATTGTTATCATGTCGCGGAAGAAGAAGACCTGGCAGAAGAAAACCCACACAACATCAAGATTACAGAAGTCGAAGGAGAAAGAGAGGTAGAAGGTCCAAAGCTATATTGAGAAGATGATGTTGCACCACTGAAGATCAATATGGTAAACGTTGTGGAACCATGGAAAATGAAAACATTGCAAGCATTGGAGATTATTGGGATAATCATATAGTAGAAAGAATCATAGAGTTACTAAGAAAGTATAATGACCTATTCCCAACGACATTCTCAGAGATGAAAGGAGTTTCAGGAGAACTTGGAGATATGAAGATCCCTTTGAAACCATATACCAGACCAATAATACAGAGGCCTTACAGATTGAATCTAGTGTATAAGCAGAAGGTGACTTGGCATAAATTGATAATATGTTAGAGGATGGTTTCATAGAAACTGTGGAAGAATCAGAATGGATCAACCCTATGGTAGTACAAGAGAAGAAACAAGGGGGAATAAGGATCTATGTAGATTCGAGAAAATTGAATGATGATTACCTACATGATCCTTTTCCTACCCCATTTACAGATGAAGCATTGGAGAATATAAGAGGGCTAGAAGCCTATTTAGTTATAGATGGGTTTTCATGATATCACCAGATCAATATAACACTAGAAGATAGACATAAGACTACATTTGCAACAAAATGTGGATCATATCAGTATAAAATGATGCCATTTGGGTCGAATAATGCACCTGCAATTTTCTCAAGGGTAGTAGTGGCTTCCTTTAAGGACTTTATTCATAATTTTTTGGAAGTCTATTTGGATGATTGGACAATGCTTAGTTTACTGAAGGATCATGTTGAATTGTTAAGATTGATGCTACACATGTGTAGACAATGTCGGATTTCATTGAATATTAAGAAATGCATTTTCAGCGCACCTTTTGGAATCTTGTTAGGGCATGTGGTGTGTAAACAGTGTTGAAATAATGTAACTGCAAAGAGTATTCTTATTATTATTGATATATTATTTATAGGATTAATCCCCATTGTGGATTAATCATGTCGGTAATTGTATTAGGACCAAATCCCCTTTTGCGGATTGGTCAATGGACAATTATAATAGGCAGAATAAGAAGTCGGCCCTAGCAGTTAATAAGAAGACCCAGAAATATAATAAAGGTGGTTTTACCCACCCAGATTAAGAAGTCGGCCCTATCAGTGAAGAGACACTTCACACATGCCAGAACTTGTATAAATAAAGGAGGCTAGCACCTCATTTGAACACAACTCACTTGCTCATTTTATTAAGAGGCAAGCTGCAATTACCAATTGGAGAGAGGAGAAGAAGACTGGTGCATCTTTTCGGGAGGACTATCTGTATTGGTTTGAGTTATCTCTTGAACATTGTATTGGCAATTTATGATAAGGAAGTTTTTGCTGGGTTTTCTTCCCCTAGAGGGTTTCCCAGGATAAATGTTGTGTCTCTTGTGAATGTGTATTTCTCAGTGATCTTGTTCTTATGTTTCTCTTATCTATTGAAATTAAAAGAACTATAACAATGGCATAAACATTAACATGGTTTCAGAGCCAACCTGAAGGAAGCATATTTCGCAAGAGAAAAACGTCACTGTTGCAGTACCTGCAAATTAGGGTTTTTTCAAAAGTGAAGTTTTTCAGCTCCAAAACCACCTAGAAAGTTGTGCCCTCCCCCAAGGATCATTTTGGCACTTAGAGAACACCTTTTCAATGGCTAGATCTCCTGGAAATTGAAACCCTAGTTTCACAAGGTACCAGAAAACCAGAGTACCAGAAGTACCAGAAGTACCATAAGTACTAGAAAACTAGAAGCACCAGTCCATAAATCCGCAAATCAAGTTTGAGGGGGTAAAAGTTGGATTTTCGAAATTCCGACTACACCAGCTAACTCTCCTCAACTCAGCGCATCTATCCCCTGGATCAGAATTTCAAAATTTGAAGTTTGAAAAATTAGGGTTTTCTCATAAAACGCTAAGCTACAGTTGCAGTTGTAGTCTCAGAACCAGTTGTAGTTGCAGTCTCAGAACCAGTTGCAGTTGCAGCATCAGTTGCAGTTTCAACCGTAAGACCAGTTGCAATCACCCTTGAAGTTTTCTTAAAAGTTGGTAATGATTACTGCTGCTACCAAATGGAGCCACTACCTGCAAATGTCATCAGAGGTATGTACTCACATATTTTTAATGGTTAAACCCTAAAGAATATTTGCAGGAGAAGGGATCTCTTTCCATAGATCCAGAAGGATCTCAAGATCCAACACATTCAGAGGAATGATGCAACCTAGGTGTGATTATTCTAATATGCATCTATTTGTTATGAAATTATCTTGATCAGTGTTGCATGTT
>ML800263.1:357983-394989 GCA_009831015.1 Picea engelmannii | reverse complement strand
ATATGCATCTATTTGTTATGAAATTATCTTGATCAGTGTTGCATGTTGAAGCTATGATCAAATTATTAGAAGAATTAAAAGTTGATCATAGAGCTTATCCTCTAACCTAACCTTCTGTCAAGATAGCGTATTGTCTTATTACAACAGACAGGTTGAAGAAAGCACTCGTCACTTGAGTGAAGAGACCTGGAAGAAAAGCAAGCACTCACTCTTGAGGACAAGGATCCAGGTTTGATTAATCAAGATTCAAAGGTACACATGACAAGCTGATGACTTTAGTTGAGATAGCAATCGTCGTAAAGTATTATACTTGATAGCATGTGAGAATATAGAGGTATATGCTTTGCCTGATACAACTAACATATCCTCTAGGAGAAACCTTGTGTCTTAGTTTCAGGTTGCCATGGAAGAATGCTTGGTCACAACACTATGAGAGTGTTGACCTCATTTCGTATTGTATTCCTTACCTTTAATCTTTGCTTCAGATAAATTATAAGTGATAGCTCTAAAGGAGCTATTGTGATGATTGTTCGTCCTATTGCTTTATATTATGAGAAGGATATTATCCTTGCTTGTTGTTTTGTTGACCTTGCTCCAAGTCACATGAGGAAGCTATAGTGAAGGTTGCAGAAGGAAACGTGCTAAAGGAGAGATCATAAATGAAGCAATCATCAGTGGAAAAGAAGAAGGTGGGTCACTCGGAAGTTGCCATGACCCACGCTATTGAATAATCCATGTGAACTCTAGAAGATTAGCTCACATCAACTACAAGGTGCTACCATACATATGCAAAGTTGTCACAAGTTTACCAGAACTCAAGGTTGATCAAGAAGGCATATGCAATGGATGTGCGCAAGGGAAGAATATCAAGAACCCTTTTCCAAAGAGGGGTAGCAAAGCAGAAGGAGTACTAGAACTCATTCATTCAAACGTGTGTGGCCCAATGCCATCATCCTCCATTAATGGATACGTATACTATGTATCATTCATTAATGATTATTCTTGTAAAAGACCTAGATATATTTTAAGTGTTCAGCAAGATCAAGGAATTCAAAGCCTTGATAGAAAACCCTTCTATAAGGAAGATTAAGATACTCAAGTCAGATAATGGAGGAGAATATATTTCGTGAACTTCTACAAAGATGTTGGGATCAAGATCCCCAACAAAATGGTGTAGCTGAACAGAAGAACAGAACCATACTAGAAGCTGTGAAGACTATGATCCATGACCAGGATCTTCCTATGTGCTTATGGGAATAAGCAGCAATGACAGTTGTTTATGTGCAGAACCGATTATCCCATAGCACACTTGGGCTCAAGACACCGGAAGAAAGGTTCACTGGAAAGAAGCCAAAGGGAATATTTGTGGGGTCTCCAAGGCCTTCAAAATCTACATACCAGGTCACCGCCACATTGAGATCAGCAGGGACGTGACCGTTGATGAAGAAGCAGCACTTAAGAAATCAAGAAGATGCCATCTTAAAGAAGTATATGAAGAGGAACCCGTAATTCCCAGGATTGCAGAATCCATGAGGGAAGTTCCCAGAGTTGCAGAACCAGAGAGGGAAGTCGTAACTTCCCCTGATGAGGAGACTCTTGAAGATCATGATATAACAGAAGTTCAAGAACATCCTCAAATGACCTTCTCCCATAAAAGAAATCCTTCTTGGGAAAGAGAACTTATTCAAGATGGAGAGAAGTATGGTGTTCCAGAAGGAACCTCGAGATAGGTGAAAATACCAAAGCCATTCTCCAGCTATACAGCTTTGATGTGTGATCTTCTAGAAGAAGAGCCTACCTACTCTGAAGAAGCCATTCAGAGAAAAGAATGGGCAGATGCCATGATAGAGGAATACCAATCCATAATGAAGAACGAAGTATGGGAAATAGTTCCCAGATCGAAGAATAAAGATGGGGTATCCTACAAATGACTCTTCAAATTAAAAACATGTTGCTAATAGAAGTATTGAGAAGTATAAAGCAAGATTTGTCGCTCGTGGATTTTCCCAGAAGGAAGGCATTGACTATGAAGAGACATTCGCTCCTGTAGCCGGATACACTTCGATCAGTACCATCATAGCTCTTGGAGCTAAGATGAAGTGGAAGCTGCACCAGATGGATGTGAAGACAACTTTCCTAAATGGTGTCATCGAAGAGGAAGTGTATATAGAGCAACCTCAAATATTTGAGGTAGAAGACAGGAAGTCTCATGTCTGCAGATTAAAGAAAGCCTTATACGGATTGAAGCAAGCTCCCAGAGCTTGGTATGGACATATAGACAATTTCTTGACAAGCTTAGGCTTTACCAAGAGTAAAGCAGACTCAAATCTCTACTTCAAAATTATGGAGAATGAACCAGTAATCTTACTACTGTATGTGGATGACTTATTCTTAATTGGAGAAGAAAATCTCATCGCTAAATGTAAACAAAGACTTGTCGTAGAATTTGAAATGAAAGACCTTGGTCTAATGCATTACTTCTTAGGCCTTGAGGTATGGCAGAGTCTAGAAAGAATCTTCCTTAACCAAGGGAAGTACATGGTCGAAATCTTAAAGAGATTCAACATGCTAGAATGTAAGTCCATGAATACACCCATGGAAGCGAAGCTGAAGCTGCTGGTCAATACTTCGTCAGACTTGATAGATGCCACACTATACAGACAGATTATTGGATCGCTGATGTACCTGACGAACACAAAACCAGACATTTGTTTTGTATTAAACACCTTGAGTCAGTTTCTGGTAGAGCCCAGACGTGTTCACCTAGTGGCTACAAAACATGTGATGAGGTACCTTAAAGGTACAATGGATTATGGTCTCAGCTATGATGGAGATAATGACTTCACATT
The DNA here is from genome assembly GCA_009831015.1 of Picea engelmannii. Classification (NCBI taxonomy): domain Eukaryota; kingdom Viridiplantae; phylum Streptophyta; class Pinopsida; order Pinales; family Pinaceae; genus Picea; species Picea engelmannii. Next base: position 392,140 of record ML800263.1, on the reverse strand, counting down.
GAGTGGATACACTGATTCAGATTGGGCAGGAAGTGTTTCTAACAGAAAAAAGCACTTCCGGATGTTGTTTCAGTTTGGGATCAGCCATGATCTCGTGGCAGAGTAGGAAGCAATCCAATATTTCTCTCAGCACAGTGGAAGTAGAGTACATTGCCGCATGTTCTGCTAGCTGCGAAGCTATATGGATTCGAAAGTTGTTGACTGGCCTATTTGACTTGGAGATGAGAACAACTGTGATTCTATCTAACAACCAGAGCTGCATAAAGATGACAGAGAATCCTGTATTCCACGACAAGTCGAAGCACATAGAGATCCACAATCATTTCATCCACAACATGGTACAGAGAGGAGCCTTGAAGTTCTAGTACATTAGCATGGATGAACAGGTTGTTGATGTGTTGACCAAACCTCTATCTCGTGTAAAGTTTGAACACTTTCAAGATTAGCTTGGTATAGTCCGAAAGGACCCTCCCTGAAAGGGGGAGTATATATTTATTCCTTGCTTCTGACCTCGCTGTTAGATGTAAAGCAAGATGAGTCATTTCTTATGACCTCGCTGTTAGACGTAAAGCAAGACGTTGTGTGTTCCTTGCTTCTGACCTCGTTGTTAGACGTAAAGCAAGATGATTCATTGCTTCTGACCTCGCTGTTAGATGTAAAGCAAGACGTTGTGTGTTCCTTGCTTCTGACCTCGCTATTAGACGTAAAGCAAGACGAGTCATTGTTTATGACCTCGTTGTTAGACGTAAAGCAAGACATTGTGTGTATTCCTTGCTTCTTACCTCGCTGTTAGACGTAAAGCAAGATGAGTCATTGCTTCTAACCTCGCTATTAGACGTAAAGCAAGACACTGTGCGTATTCCTTGCTTCTAACCTAGTTGTTAGTCATAAAGCAAGATGATTCCTTGCTTCTGACCTCGTTGTTAGACGTAAATCAAGATGATGATGTGTTGCTTGATTCTAACCTAGTTGTTAGACATAAATCAAGATGATTCCTTTATTTTGACCTCGTTGTTAGACGTAAAGCAAGATGATGATGTGTTCCTTGCTTCTGACCTAGTTGTTAGACGTAAAGCAAGATGATTCCTTGCTTCTGACCCAGTTGTTAGACGTAAAGCAAGATGATGTATACCTTGCTTCTGACCTAGTTGTTAGACGTAAAGCAAGATGTGACTGACACTGAGCTACCATCTTAACAGCTGTGACATTGAGCTAGTATAGTACTGTGATGTGCCAGCCTAGTGCTGTGATGAGGTATCATTTTTACTGATACATATTGATGTAGATGATGATGGCATTCTTTCGAGAATGACGATGCGGTCGATGAAGAAAACTTTCGATGACTTGTAAATGTGCCAGCCAATGTTCCAAGATGATATTGACGATACTGCCCTCCTGATGCCACTGATGATGCAACCCTCTCTCGCCTGATGTTGTTGAAGAATACCCTTCTTGTTAAGGGGGAGTGTTGAAATAATGTAACTGCAAAGAGTATTCTTATCATTATTGATATATTATTTATAGGATTAATCCCCAATGTGGATTAATCATGTCGATAATTGTATTAGGACCAAATCCCCTTTTGCGGATTGGTCAACGGACAATTATAATAGGCAAAATAGTAAGTCGGCCCTAGCAGTTAATAAGAAGACCCAGAAATATAATAAAGGTGGGTTTACCCACCCAAATTAAGAAGTCGGCCCTGCCAGTGAAGAGACACTTCACACATGTCAGAACTTGTATAAATAAAGGAGGCTAGCGCCTCATTTGAACACAACTCACTTGCTCATTTTCTTAAGAGGCAAGCTGCAATTACCAGTTGGAGAGAGGAGAAGAAGAGTGGCGCATCTTTTGGGGAGGACTATCTATATTGGTTTGAGTTATCTCTTGAACATTGTATTGGCAATTTATGATAAGGAAGTTTTTTTTGGGTTTTCTTCCCCTAGAGGGTTTCCCAGGATAAATGTTGTGTCTCTTGTGAATGTGTATTTCTCAGTGATCTTGTTCTTATGTTGCTCTTATCTATTGAAATGCAAAGAACTATAATAATGGAATAAACATTAACAAACAGGGCCTGTTGGTTGATCCTGCTAAAATTGTTGTCATAGTTAATTTACCACCACCTAATTCAGTGCACCAATTAAAAAGTACACTTGGTCATACAGGATACTACAAGAAGTTTATAAGGGGATATGCACAGATTACTACGCCAATGGAGAAATTGTTGAAGAAGGAGATTAAATATCAATGGAATGATGAGTGCCAATAGAATTTCGATATCTTGAAGGAGAAGATGGTGACAATGCAGATTTTATCATTTACAGACTGGTCAAAATAATTTCATGTGCATGTGGATGCATTTGTGATAGAATTTGGAGCAATATCAACACAACCATGAGAAGGTGGTATAGATCACCCTATAGCATTTGCAACCAAAAATTTTTCATATTTAGAATAGAACTACAATACAACAGAAAGATAATCATTGGACATGTTGTATGAATTGCAGAAATTCAGACATTATTTGTTAGGTCAACACTTTAAGATGTTTACAGACCATTCTGATCTTAGATGTTTAATCAATAAGCCATTGTTGGGGGGAAGAATATGCAAATGGATACTATTTTTTCAGGAGTTTGATTTTGAAGTTGTGGTGAATCATGGAAGATTGAATGCAGGGCCAAATCATTTGTCTAGGATAACTAATGGAGAGGAACCAAGTAACTTGGAGGATAACTTCTTGGATGCACAATTGTTTTCAGTACAAATTGATGACGAATATTTTTCTAGCATTATTGAGTTTTTGAGTACAGGATTTTCCCTAAAGGAATTTAATAATGCGTAGAAGAAAAATATGGTGGTCAGATTTGCAGACTACCAATTGATTGCAGGTCACTTGTACAAACTTGGTGAAGACACCATTTTGAGGAGATATGTTACAAAGCATGAAAGACCTATTATTTTAGAAGAATAAAATGAGGGAATAGTTGGAGGACATTATGTTGGGAAAGCTACTGCACAAAATATATTGTGTTCAGGATTATGGTGACCAATAGTTCACAAGTATATAAAGGAGTATTGTCAGAATTGTGATGTCTGTTAGATGGTTGGAAATACATCCAGGAGGGACGAGATCCCATTAAGACCCAAAGTAACTTTGAATCTGTGTGGTAAGTGGGAATAATATGTTGTGGGACCAATTAATCCACCATCCAGAAGATCGGGAGCCAGGTATATTATTACATCGATGAAATATTTGACTATATGGGATGAAGCAACACCAGTGAAGGATTGTAGCGCAGAGACTGCAACACACTTATTATTTTAGAAAATGGTCACAAGGTTTAGATGCTCTAGAGTTCTGATGATTGGTCAAGGGAATCATTTCATCAATAGTACTATCCAAGCAATGAATGAATAATTTGAGATACATCATCAGAAGAACACTCCTTACCATCCCCAAGCTAATGGAACAGTGGAAGAATTTAATAAGATATTGGAGAATTCCTTAACCAAGATTTTTAATGTGAACATGGATGATTGGGACTTGAATATACCAGCAGTACTATGGAAATATAGAACTACAAGTAAGAATCTTACAGGGAAGACACTTTTAGATTGGTGTATGGACAAGAAGCAATGGTACCATTGGAGTATTTTATACCTAGTATGTGCATTCCAGAAATTACAAATATGACAGAAAGAGGTGCAACGCAAGAAAGATTGGCTCAACTCGTGGAATTAGAAGAAGACATAATTGTAGTTGGTTTCCTTCAGAAGGTACAAAAAGAAAAGGAAAAGGATTTCCATGAAAGACATATTAAGAATAATAACTTCAAAGAAGGATATATGGTTCTCCTCTATGACAATAAATACTTACAACACCTAAGGAATTTCAGAATGCATTAGCTAGGGCCATCTAAGATAAAGTGTGTTACAGATGGAGGTTTTGTGCAGCTGCAATATTTAATAGGCAAGGAAATCCAAGGAATGGTGAATGGTAGTCGAATGAAATTGTATAGAGACAGTCGAACTACCAATCCTAATTACATGCCACATAGAGAAGTAGGATTGTACATAATGCATATAGTAGGAAGTAAAAGAAGAAAAAGAAAAGAAAAAAGTAGAAAAAGAAGAAAAAGAAAAGAAAAAGGTAGAAAAATGAGAAAAAACCAAAAAGAAGTAGGTAGATGGATAAGTGGTAGACAAATAGTTGAAGGATACAGTGCATAGTAGAATCTATAAAGAAGTATGACAGAGCCCTAAGAAACTATGCGACAGAAAAAGAAAACACGACGCAACGGGACGAAAAATGATCGGAAAGGAAAAATCCAGTGAATGGAAAAAGAGGGGTGCATCAAAGAATTTATGATAGAGTTTATAAAAGGGGAAAAGCACGAGAAAGATAAAATATTATGTGATTTTGAGTAAATAGGAGAAAAGGAGTGAAAGAGTGAGAATATTGCGATTTTTTTTTAATATTGTGAAGATTCTAAGCCGATATTTGCAGTGATTTTTTCCAAAGCTAGAACAATGACACCGCCAAAATTTGGAGCACCCATCCAATTTTATAGAAGGACAAGAAGTGACAACAAACCAATGGAGGATTTACCAGAAGTTGTAGATGTGGATGATATCCCAACGATAGAAAGTGATTTAATCAGTCCAACATTTGTTGAGGAGAAGAACCCACAGGAAGAAGAAACAAAAGTAAACCAAGCAGAAGAAGGAAACCCTAGCACAAAAAAACTAGGAGTGGCACACATAGAGGAAAAAAATAATGAAGTATATGAAAAATAGACTGAATCATATGAACCTAAAGAAACAAAGAAAACTAGGGCAGAGGAAACCCTGGAGGTCGAAGAAGACAACGACGTAGACTAGGACATGGAGGAGGTCGAGACATCAGTACCATCAAAGAGAAAAATGAGGCCAATTGTAACAGCAACACACATATAGACACAGATCTCACTGTCATTACCCCATATTCAAGTTTCGGTAATTTTTATAGAGGATATGCTCAGGTTTGTCCCCAAGATGAAATACACAGACCATGACATGAAAGAAGTAGCTAAATTCCCATATCTTGTGTAGGATATTTACATGGAGAACAAGGGAAAGGGCCCATTAGGAGATATAATCTTTTATCCAAAACAGTGGATAGTCGGTATCTATAACTCTGGTATCGTGAATTTGCTCGAAATCCCACTTTTCGGCAGAGGAAGGATGTTAATGCCTGCATGAAGCAACTACTAGAGAGAGTCCATGGAGGGTTTTTGTGGATGGACGGACTCATCCCAATTTATGTAGACTTAATTGTGAATATTACAGGGATGCCAACATATGGGATGAAACATGAGCAATATTTAGATGATAAAACAAAGGAGAAGGCCATTGCAGAGGAAGTAAAGGCTCAATTTGGAACTGACAGGGGAAGAAGAGGCATGATCATCAAGAATATAAATTACCCATCTAGGAGATTCATGAAAAGGTTAATGGCATGTAAGTTAATTAGAAAATTTCGTAAGGAAGAGGCACCAGTAGGAGTGGTAGCAATAGTTGTGCAGTGCATGAAGGGGATTGTTCTCAGTTGGGCTCCATATTTGTTAAACCTATTTTTGGAAGATTGTAGAGATACACAAGATTATAGAATAGAGTTCCATTATTATTGGTTACTAATATTGATAGCTTTAGTAGTATGGGAAGAACCAAAGTATTCAACATTCTGTGACAAAAGAGGAAAGTGTCGCGTAACAAGATATGGAACTATGTAGCTCAATGCAATTCCTAAGCAGAGGAAATCCAATTCTAGAATTTTTGGCATGTATCTTGGTGAGACGCAGGAGAAGATAGAAGACACATGGAGGATCTTACAAGAAGTGGTGAAGGAGAATGAGGGTATTTCCAACTTCAAGGCATCTAGGGACAGCATATGGATACAATAAAAGAGAGACCCAAAGAATACATGGCTAAAGATTCAGTATTGCATCACAATAGAAGAATTCCAATAGGTAATAGTAGAATAGCCAGATCAGTGGAAGGTACTAATGGCTATAAATAAAGGAGAGAAAGGAAATAATAACAAGAATCTAGAACGTCACAGAAATCAAGTAGTCCAATAGAAAATACCAGGAAAGAATCACAACACACATAGCCAACAAAAAGTGCGATGATAGTAAAAAAGAAGAGGAAAAATGAAGCATTACCCATGGCCTTAGTATTAGGAATTGGCAGCGCATAAATAAAAAATGGGGAAGTGAAGAATAAGGATAACATCCCTGAGACAGGAAATGGAGACCTACTAGAGGAAAATAAACTCGTGCAGATGGAAATACCGCTAAAGAGAAAATCAACAATGTAGATAGGAGAAGAGATAAAGAAGATGAAAGCGCAAAAGAAGCCTCCTCACCTCGCTATAGCTGAGGACGATGCAGAATTGGTGGAAACTAAAGTACATGATCGTGGAGAACAATCCTTATAGTTTCAGAGTCACAATGAGAAGAAATGATGAAGAAGTTGATGGAGGTGAAATAAGTTCTAGAAATATTACGTATTAATGTAGCAAAACAGAAAGGTACCGCATAGTAGGAGCAAATACATGAAGGAAAGGACATAGTGCAGATAGAAACAATGGGAAGTGAGAATTTACATATTAACCAAGTAATTATACAAGTGTACAAGGACACAACTTAGAAACCCCTGAAGGAGATAGAGTGGTTGGTCTTGGTGTTGTCCAAGATTCCATCCAAAGCATTATAAAAGATGCAGATTAGTGTCGCTAATGAAGTGAAATCAAGGGCTAGGATAGATGCAACAAAATTAGAGACAACCAAGAAGGTAAGGGAGATACTGAAGATATCCCTCATCCAAGTGCAGCATGAGGGGGATGAAGAAAAACAATGTACAGAGAAACTAGAACAAATACTTGATGAAGTCTTTCAAACTATTCCAGACAATGCACTAGAAAAAAAGTTAAACACAAAAGAAAAGATCCAAAAGATATAGCAAGTTATAGAAAGGTACATACATGAAATATCAAACCTGGTAGAGAAGGTCATCCCAAGCACGCCGCTAGAAGTGAGATCACAGAGAGAGAAATAGGTTGTTGGGAACATGGAGAATATGGAACAAAGTATTAAGGACATTGCAGAGCTATATGAAAAAAGTGCACAACTATGGACAAGTCTACAAGAGGATAAAAATTTGCAGGCATTGGAACAAAAGGAAGAAAGCATCAACATAGTTGTGAAGGAGTTGAAGTAGAATAAAAAGGATATGAAATTTCAGGAGAGGCTGAGGAGCACACAGGAACTAAATAATATGTAGGAAGAAGTGAAGTCAATCCAGGTAGAGAAGAAGTTGAGACAGGCTCAGCTGGATCCATTACAGGAAGATTTAGAGAATATTTCAATAGAGATGGATATAGCAAAGGGCCATATGGAAAATATTAGTTTGGAGGTTGAAGAGATGTTGAAGTAACATATCACTTTGTAGACTTTGGATTATGTTACAGAGAAGAGCCCACAGGTGAAGACTTGTGGTGAAGATATCTCAGGTTGATTCAAGGAGTTGGAAAAGTCTGTAAAAGAGGAAAACATTTCCTAAGTGGCTCGAGACGAGCCATAGGTAAGTGTTGGGGACATATTGAAGCAGGTTGTTTTTGGGTACAACGAAGCAAATGAGGAAGGAATCTAACAAATGGACCAAAGGAAGCAACACGTGTAAGGAAAGAAGGGAAAGCAACGTGATAGAAGGAAAGGAAAGAAACGCGTTGAGAATTAAAGAGAAGAAACGCAAAGTCAAAGAAAGGAACAGTTGGATCAAAGACCAACCGCGTGAAGAAATTTATTAAGTGGGAAAGCCTAATCCACTTAGGGTTAGGGTTTTGGTAATCAATATAATGGGTTTTTACCTACTTTTTATAGTATAAATATGATGTATGAGGTAGATAGAGGGGATATTGGTTTTTGGAACTCTTAGAAGCATTGGTGAGAACCTTTTGATTTTTGAGTCACAGTATTTTCTTTGGTTGAGGGTTGAGGAGCTCAGATTGTATTGGTTTTGGAGACTTATGGAGTGTAACTATGGATCAAGTCTCAAGTTGTGGATCTTGGTGCAACATTGGTTAGCCTCACCATTGCTAAACCTAAGATGTAATGTCTCTAATGCCATATTTTGATGAAGAATAATAAGAAGCATAAGATCTTTGTGGACATAGCCCAGGGGGGGTGAACCACGGTAAAAATATTGTGTCAATGTGTAGAATGTTTTCCTTTATGTTTTTCTATGCTTGATGATGAGCGAATGGATAAATGAATAACTTTGTTAAGGTTAATTTATAGTGCACACTAGATTAGAGATGTCATTTTATGCATAATGAATGTGAAGGATTAATTTAATGGAATATCTAAGTGATGATATGATAGAGTGATTATTGAACTAGTATAAAAATAATATGCTTAACATCCCATGAGCATCATCCCTTCCACAATTGTAGACATATGGGTCATGCAATCACTCATAATCCATCTCAGGTGAGACTATGTTGTGCACTCGGTGCGTAGTGTTTCATTATGGTTTACCGAAGGGGGCGATGGTTTCTAGGGTTTTGTTAGAGAACTAAGGTAGAAATTGGGTCAGTCCATACAGAAACATTCTCTAACAATAGGTGGTAAATCAATTATGTATGCTACTAGTCCTATTCTCTCTAGGACTTCAAATAGTCAACAGTAGTGGTGTACTAAATTAGAACACGTCCCTATTCTCAATGAACTTCTCTTGGGTTTCACTCAAAGATACACATGATATCCCACTTTGAAATCTTTGTGAGTTCTCTTGCTGTATGGATAGCTCTTTTGTAATTCTTGTTCTACATTAAAATTTTTCCTTATTTTAACCATTGCTTGTTCCATCTCCTTCAACAATTCTAGTCCAAGTGAGATTTAACCATTAGGTTGTCCTAGCTGATTGGAACTCTAAACTTATTTCCATACAGAACCTCAAAAGGGCTCATGTTCATTCATTCTTGATAGTCGTTGTTGTAAGAAAACTCTATCAAGGGTAGATAGTATTCCCAGTGCTAGATAGTATTCTCTTGTTGTATGGATAGCTCTTTTGTAATTCTTGTTCTACATTAACATTTTTCCTTATTTTAACCATTGCTTGTTCCATCTCCTTCAACAATTCTGGTCCAAGTGAGATTTAACCATTAGGTTGTCCTAACTGATTGGAACTCTAAACTTATTTCCATACAGAACCTCAAAAGGGCTCATGTTCATTCATTCTTGATAGTCGTTGTTGTAAGAAAACTCTATCAAGGGTAGATAGTATTCCCAATGCTAGGGATAATGCATAACATGCATCCTAAACATGTCTTCCGACACTTTGTTCACTCTTTCAATCTAACCATCTGTTTGAGGATTCTATAAAATACTAAATGTCAATTGCATTCCCAATCCTGCAAACAATTTTTTCCAAAAACTTGAGGTGAACTTGGCATATCTATCTGAGATTATGGTCCTGGGAAAACCATGGAATCTGAATTTTTTTTTTATAAAAACGTTAGCAACATCTATGGCCTTAAAAGTATATTTAATAGGGATAAAATGAGCTTCCTTGCTCTGCTTATCTAATACAAACATGATTAAATCATGTTTCTTCATCGTCTTTGGTAGACCAATAATACAATCCACGAAAATCATTTCCCATTTCCACTTTGGAATAGGTAGGGGCTGCAATAGACCTACAGGATGTTTGTGCTCAACTTTTACTTACTAGCACTCTAAAAATTTAGAAATGTATTCAGTGATGACCTGCTTCATTCAAGGCCAATAATACATTTTCCTTATTAATGTTACCATATTTTGATAACCAAGGTGACTTACATAGGGTTTTCTATGGAACTCATCCATAACTAGATTCCTCAAATCTATTGAATTAGGCACATACAATTGGTTTTTATATAACAACATATTATCAACCTCAAGATGATATCCTTCATTTTTATTTTCCCTAGTTTCCTGTTGTATCCCCTCTTTTACTTAGTCAAAGAAATAATATTCTTGCAAGAGGTTTTTTATCCTCTGATCGATGTCATATTCTCCCATACTCGTTGTTTCCAAGTGTACAACTTGTGCAATCAGGCTGAGTGCAACTACCACTTTGTTTTCCTTCCCTTTAATGTGTTTGATCTCAAAATAAAAAAAATTGATCAACACCATCCACCTAGCCTTTATATCAGTCAACCTTAGTTGGTTGAATAGGTACTTCACACCACAAGGGTCTTTCATCAATATAAACCTTCTCCTGATCAAGTAATTTCTCCACATCTTTAATGTGTGCACAATTTCTGCCAACTATAGATAGTGAGTGACATACTTCTGCTCATGCTCATTTAGTTTTCATGATTCATAACAAAAAAATTGTCTATCTTGAATGAGGACTCCTCCTAGTCCTTCCTTGCAAGCATCATTGCAAACCAAGAAATATTTTACAGAGTCTGCAATCTTCAGAATAAGGGAATTAGTCAAAATATGCTTCAGCTACTCAAAACTATATCCACACTCTGGTAACCATAAAAAAATATTTCCCTTCCTATGTAATGAAGTAACGAGATTAACTATCTTGGAAAATCCCTTTATGGACCTCCTTTAATACCCATCCAATCCTAAGAAACATCTTACCTCTATTACATTTCTAGGGGTAAGCCAATCCATGATTTCCTTGATTGTTTTCAAGATCCACTTCCACTCCTTCTGTTGAAATCATGTGGCCTAAATACTAGATTTCCTTTTGGAATAAATCACACTTGCTAAATTTAGCATACATTTGGTGTTCCCTCAATAATTTTAACACCATCCTAAGATACTCTTCATGTTCTTCTTTAGTATTGGAATAGACCAAAATATCATCCACAAATACTAAGACAAACTTGTCTAAATATTTGTTGTGCATATTATTCATCAAACACATGAATGTGGTTGGTGCAGTTGTAAGCCCAAATGGCACCATGATGAAATCATAGTGTTTTTACCTTGTTCTAAAGGATATCTTTTGGATATCCTCGTCCTTGATCCTAACTTGGTTATATCTAGACCTTAAATCAAATTTTGAAAATATTGCATCCCCTCTGAGTTGATAAAATAGGTCATCAATCCTGGGAAAAGTATACATATTCTTGATGATCATCTTTCTCAACTGCTTATAGTAAATACACAGTCTCAAGGTACCATCCTTCTTATTTACAAACATGGTTGGTGCTCCCCATGGAGATACACTCCGCCTGATGTAACCTTTATCCAACATTTTTTTTAGTTGTACCTTCAAATCCACCAACTATGGCATGCTTATTCTATAGGGTACTTTTGAAGTTGGTACTTCTCTCGGTGTAAAGTCTATAGAAAAATCAATATCTCTCCTTGGAGGTAATCCATGCACCTCTTCTAAAAATACATCCTTAAACTCCCATAACATTGGGTGATATTCAACCTTCATCTCCTTTCCTTGTTTTGAGATAAGAACCTGTATAACATACAAGGGAAATTCGTTTCAACTAAACTTATTAAGCTACAACCCCAACATTTTCTATATTGAAACTAGCTTCTGAATGCATTGCAAAATTATTACATTGCGTCCTTCATCTTCGCATTCTAAAGTTTTTTCATAACAATAACATATTACATGTAATATGTAATAACATATTGCATGTAATATGTTATAACATATTGCATGTAATATGTTATAACATATTACATGTAATATGTAATAACATATTACATTACATCATCTTTTCCTTGTGGGAAACTAACCAATCCATACCCAACAACATATGATACGAGCCTAGGGGTAGGATATTCAGGATTGCCTAAGTTTGCAGTCCACTCGTTTTGAATGGACAAGATTCTACTACCTCAACCACTTTTCTCTTAGTTCTTGTGGCTAATTTAACTAACCATGTTTTTACATGTTTCCTCCTCTATCAGGCATATGCTTCAACAACTTGTGGGGAGATATAAATAATATTAGAGCCAGGGTCAATCAAAATAGAAACATGTTGCTTGGCAACAATACCTTCCATCTCCACTACATAAGCTTGGTGGTCTTCTTGTCGATTCTCCACTGTTGCATATATATTTGGCACACTTTTGGCCATGTCATTAACTTTGTTTTCTTCTTGTACATGATACACTTTCTTACTATCATGTTGTGTATGAGAACAATGCCTCAACAAGTGTGGTTATCCACATCCCCAGCATTGCAAAGGTCCTTTATTAGGATCCTCTGCTCGTTCTCTTACTTCCTCTACTATTTTATTTCACTTAGAGATGGAAAATTCTATTGGTGTACACTTCTACTTGGATGACCAAACTTTGCACCCTTCCTTGAATTCTTGTATGGAAGTGACCTGAATCCATTTCTATAGAATCTATTATTATCCTTTGATCCGGATTATTTTCAGCACGAAATGAGAGTGGAGATATAATAAAGAAATGCACAGAGATATCGTGAATATCCAATAATATAACATAAATGTATCAGAGATGCAACCATAAACACAGAGATGCAGTAATACACGATTTCTATTAATGAAAGAAATGTACAAAGACTATAAAAATACAGAGTGAAAGACTCGCTAGAATGGTGGCAGCTTATCTATGAGAAGAGATGTGACAGATACTCGCATTCACAAGAAGATTATTGTTACAATGAGGCTCCTAAGGCCTTTTTAACATAATTAAAATCCAAAACCCTAACCCTGGAAGATGAAAAGCTAATAGTTTTGTGGACCCCGTTTTGGGTAGTTTGGTGTATCAACTTCCCGGGGGTGTAACTTTGGCATATGATCTCTGTTTGGGGCACACGATAGATCGTTAGAAAAATATATCCAAGGACTACAATAGTTGGCATAAAATATCATGATGATGATTTTCGACCAGACCATGCCCAAAAAATGTCGTTTAGGGCCTCAAAATGGCTCTGAAAGTTCAGGACCCGAAAAACTGCTAAAAATAGTAAATTGCCAAAAATTCCAGAAAACTATTTTGAGCCAGTTGGAAAAGGTGGGTGGCCACTGATATCCACCTAGATCAATCCTCCCTCCTTAGAAAGAAATGGTCTCCATTACATTGAGTGCCCGGGGGAGAGGGAAAAGTGTTTGATGAATTTGCATCTTTATGAGTTGCTTGCCTTGTTGGGGAAGTTGTGTTGCTTATCTTGTTGAAGGTTGTCATGAACATGTGGCTGGAAGGGTTGGAACTTTTTAACCAGTTTGGCTACATGAGGTGCCTATGTGCAGAAGGAATCTTTACACTTTGGTGCAATTTTGTCGACCTGCTTCTGTTGGATAGAAGGTGCTTGGGATGAGGTTGTAGTGGTTGCAGTATCATTTTGTTCACCTTTTGAATAGATTGTGAAGAAGTTGAATTTTGTAGTATGAGATACTACCTTGCAGCATTGTTTAGGTGGAACAGTATTCGGAACTACCTATGGTATTCTGTAGAGATGACCCCCCAGAGAAAAAATGACATTGTGAGATCGAGACTCATAAACATCATGGCGCTTCCACATATATGGTTGGCCCAAGAGAACATCACAAACATCTAATGGGGCAACATAACATAATACCTCATCCTTGAAGGTTTGGATGTTGTATGGAAATCAACACTGTTGGCTGACACGAAGATCCTGTCCATGCCGAAGCCACCCAATGTTGTATGGTTGCAGGTGTGTTGTTGTTGAAAATTCCAACTGTTTGACGACCTCTGTTGAGATGAAATTCTTTTGGATTTTGCTATCAATAATAAAATGCAGCGGGGTCCCCTTCACCCACATCTGTGAATGAAAAAGGTGATCCCCCTCTTCAGGATCTGTTGGTTCTTCTGGTTGAATTGTTGTGGTCGCGACAATAGCAGCAGGGTCTGCGTCGATGATCTTTCTTTTACTAGTATTTTTTAGAATCGGATTCTGAATCAGGGTTTGGCTCCTTGTCTTTGATATTGGCCACCAATGACTATTTTGAGTGACATTCATCGGTGTTGTGCCAGGGGATTTTGTGGAAATCACACCATTTTTCGGTTTCCTTCTTTGTCTCCCTGTAACCCTTCTTTTCCTGTGGCTTGAACTGGTTTTCAGGATATTGTTTGTTAGGGTCATCTTTTTCATACTTTGGTTGTTGCGGATTTGCAGACCTGAACTCTCGTTTGTTCTGGTACTTAAATTTTTGCTCGATTTTAACAGGATATCGATAAGCAGCGCCGAGTGATGAGATGTCCAAAAAATCCATTTTGGTTTGGATGTATCTGTGTAGAGCCCCATGGTATTTCAGAACCAAATTTCATTCGGAGTCTTTGATACCCAACTTGGTGCGCAAGGTATGGAAGGTATTGGTGAACTCCGGAACTGCTTGGCCCCTCTCTTGCTGCAGTGTGGTCCATCTCATGTACTGATCCTCAAAGTTGCCAATAGGGTAATATTGTTCCTTTACCGCATCCACACAAAAATCCCAAGTGGGCTCGGCCCCATATATTCCAGACTCCTCTGTGGAACTTTTATCCCAGTAAGTTTCCCACCAATGTTTGACATGGGGGAGGAATTTAAGGAGTGTGAAGGTGATCTTTTCCCTGTCGAAAAAATAATGAACAGAGAAATAACCTTCTAACATATTTAACCATTTGTCTAGGGCATCCATGTCTATCTGAACTTCAAATACGGGAATATCAAAATTAACATGTACCTTCAAAGGAGAGGTTCTTCCAAATTGGTTGTTTCATGAAGATGTGCATGTTGCTATCGGCAGACGTTGAAGGATGTGGGAAAAATTCTCCATCATTTCGTCCCCCTGTCGCGTGAGATCTTGCAAAAGAAACAACTTGATAGGATCGTATGCTCCGCCGTTTTTCTTTTCTTCCCCCATGGATGGTTTCCTAAGCATGTGAAAGCGATTTTATTCAAGAGAGACAAGCTCGAGACTCAACTTTCTATACTCTGACCTCGTCAGGGACATGCACTGAAAAATGATCAAGAGCAGCCTGCTCTAATACCACTGATCCGGATTATTTTCGGCATGAAATGAGAGTGGAGATATAATAAAGAAATGCACAGAGATATCACAGATATCCAATAATATAAAAGAAATGTATCAGAGATGCAACCATAAACACAGAGATGCAATAATACATGATTTCTATTAATGAAATAAATGTACAGAGACTGCAAAAATACAGTTTGAAAGACTCGCTAGAATGGTGGAAGCTTATCTCTGAGAAGAGATGTGACAGTGACTCGCATTCACAAGAAGATGATTGTTACAATGAGGCTCCAAAGGCCTTTTTAACATAAGTAAAATCCAAAGCCCTAACCTTGGAAGATGAAAATCCAATAGTTTTGTGGACCCCGTTTTGGGTAGTTTGGTGTATCAACTTCCCAGGGGCGTAACTTTGGCATACGATCTCCATTTGGGGCGCACGATAGATCGTTAGAAATATCTATCTGAGGAATACTATAGTTGGCAGAAAATATCATGACATTTAGAGGACTACAATAGATGATTTTTTTCGACCGGACCATGCCCAAAAAACGTCGTTTATGGCCTCAAAACGTCTCCGGAAGTTTAGGACCCGAAAAACTGTTAAAATTAGTAAATTACCAAAATTGCCAAAAACTTGTTTTGAGCCAGTTGGAAAAGATGGGTGGCCACCGATATCCACCTGGATCATCCTTCCTTTCCCAATTCTTAGAAGTATCTTTCTTATTCTTAGACTGATCATAACAACACTTGGTCATATTTATAGTGTCCTCCAATGTAATTGGACTGTCAAACTTGATTCGCTCCTAGTAGGACTGTGGTAATCCACTAAGAAAACAATGCACTCTTTCTTTCTCCTCCTTGAGATATGGGACATACCTCAACGAATCCATAAATAATTTAATGTTTACATCCATGGTAAGTTGACCCAACTTATGATGATGGAAATCCTTGATTTTATCATTGTAATACTTCTCCAATAGGTATGCCTTTCGGAATATTTCTCAAACTACTTCCATGTTAGTTTTATTTCCTTCAATCCTTTTATTTCCTTGAAGTCTTCCCACCAAATGTAATCTCCTCCATTAAAATTAAAAATGGTGATCCTCACCTTAGTATTTTCGAAGTAATTGTGTACCCAAAATTATTTCTTCAGGCCAAACAACCATGCCTCAGCTTCTTCTCCCTTATTGATCTCCCCATCAGAGGTAGGTAGATCAAAATTATTGAATTATCCAGTCAGAGAATTATAAGAATGCCTTTTCTTCTTTCTCTTCATAAAACTTGACTATGTGCCACTATTGGACAACTCTACTAAAGCAATCTTCCTGCTATATGACTTTGTGGAAATGATTCCACTAGATCAACCCTTCTTGGATTCCCAATGTCTCTTCTTAGAAGAACTCTTTCCTACATTGTTGTGAGCCAACTCGTGCTTTTGGGTATCTGAAGGGGTTTTCAGAACCTTTGATTGTTGTAGTTCTACATTACTAGGGCCTTGTTGCAGATGCTTATGGATTTCAAACAAGCTTTGTAGTAGCATTGCATTCACCTCTTCTTACTCGGCCTGGGCTCTCATAATCCTCTCACTATCTTCCTTCAGGATTATAACAGTGGCCATCAAATATGGAGGGGTCTCTCTATCCCTCCGACCATCAGATTCCTCGTCTCTAAGATGTGAGGTGTCTTCCATGTTGCATTGCAACATTCACCTATGCTTTCCTTTCAGTACGTCTGACATGATTAAACAACATGAATTATTATCCATTATATCAACATTCTAAAATATACATACCATGGAAAATTATTAGCTTTAGAAAACAATTTTAAGCGACCTCGGTGGCCCATTCAATCCTATTGTTTGAGCTCTTATATGATACCACTTTGTAACACACCCAACCCCCTAACCCTCTCTTAGGCTAGTGGGATGTTAAACTTTATCTTTATCAACTCATCTCTTTTATATCTCTAATGTCCATAGATGGATTCTTCTCACCGATATCTCTCCAACAATTGTGACAATGCCCAATTATGATCTCTTGATCTAAAGTGACAACCTCCTAAAGTTTCTAGTCCCTCATTATCAAAATACACCTACTTCCATGTGGCATACACATGAATCTCTACCACTCTTGTCATTCGATGTGGTGCTAACGTGGCACCGATGTGGAACATGTCCCCTAACTCACCGCTAAATGGTTCTGACAGCACAAAATATTTCTTCGTCATCATTGGGGTCTATCTCCCATAAGACATCATTTACCCCAAACTTATTCATTCTAATGATGATCACTATGGCGGGTCCAATCCTCATATCTAACGACCGTCGAGTTCCAACAATTAGTGGCTCATATTGCATTGGTTCCCCTAACTAGCATGGTCACTAAAGTCCATACCACTAGTTCTTTGCTATGGTGAGTATGTGGGTCCTACGCAAATCCATGACTAAGATATCCTCTTGCCTCTCCGTCGTCCAACAACTGTCGTTCAACCTTAAGCCTCATTTTCATCATCTACTCATTCTCCAGGCATAAAACCAGGTCCTTAATCACCAATCTATGATGAAGGACTAGGATCTAAAAACATCCAGATCCGATGGTCTAGATTATAATCGAAGACCTAAGGGTTCCTAATCCTTTTGGTACCACTAACACACCCGACCCCTTAACCCTCTCTTATTTTTTTGGGATGTCAAAATTTATCTTTCTCAACTCGAATCTTGTCTATCTCTAAGGTCCATAGATGTATGCAACTCACTGAGAGCTCTCCAACGATTGTGACCACTCTCAATTATGATCTCTAGATATAAGCCACAGACTCCTGAAGTTTCCAGGACCTCATTGTCAAAATCTACCTTACTGCCACATGGCATTCACTTGAATCCATACCACTCATTCCATTCGATGTGGCGTTAAAGTGGCATCGATGTGGTACTTTTCCCCTAACTCACCGCTCAATGGTTATGAGTTCACAAAACCTTTCTTTGCCATCGTTGGGATCTATCTCCCATGAGATATTATTTACCCCAAACTACTTTGTTCCAACGACGCTCACTCTAGCGGGTCCAATCCTTGGATATGACGACCCTCGAGTTCTGACAATAAATGGCTCAAATGGTGTCGGTGCTCCCAAATAGAATGATCATTAAAGTTTTTCCAACAAATTCTTTGTTGTGGTGGCCAGGTGGATCCTACGCAAATCCAGGACTGACATCTCATCTCACCTCTCCATCATCCAACGACTGTAATTCAACCTTAAGCCTCATTTTCATCATCGAATCATTCTCGAGGCTTCACTCTAGTTCCTTACTTTCCGATATCTGACAAATGACTAGGATCTAACAACATACATATTCGACGGTCTAGATTGTAATCAAAGACCTAAGGGTTCCTAACCCTTCTGAGACTACTCTCATCCCATCAACCATTCAATTGGTGACACCTGTCACCCCTAGAGGCATGTTAGCTACCATACTATCATGCCACGTCGACATGACATCATCATCCCCTTTTCTCACTTAAACAGGATCTACGACAATATATGGCAGAGATAAAATCTCACGTTTATGTCGACCAATGGATCTCGTTTCTTTTCGATACCTTCATCGTCATCAGAGTTCTTTGGAATAATCGTCCATTTTCTCCAACCTCCTATACCCCAACGATGATGTGACTAGTACCAACGATCCAGATCTTGTCGAGGTCACTCCCGACAGATCAATGGTCCTTGTCCTTTCTCAAGGTATTCATTGTCATCGGACTTCACATAAGTCCTAACACTCGATCTCTCCCAATGAAAATGCATTTCCAAAGGAAGTTTTGAGAACTACTTCTCCTTTCGAATCGACGACTACAAACTCTCTCGACTCAACACAGGGTTTTCTACTAGTTAAAGCTCCAATTTTGGTACTTGGCCAATTTCAAATATTCTTTAAGGTCTTACAGACTTCTTGGAGTTCATATTCTACTCTAAGACTATCGAAGACTCCCTAACTTCATCGAGAGGAATATTCTTCCATATCTTGAAATCTTTCCACTTAAAATTGGTGACTCTTATGGGTTTACGATCTCTTGACTTACACATGAAATTCCTCGACACTAGGGAAATTTCACCATCACTTGAATGAAGATTTGATCCATATCCTGCAAAATTTCCTCTCAAGCTGCAAGGTTCTTAGGGACAGATACTTCCCATACTTGTTCATTTTCATAATTTAACAAATAAAATAAAGACCATAATAATAAAGTCCCAATTACTCGGGGTTCAATTTATTGATTATAAGCATTCACATTTCCCATTTAAATCAAACAAATACACCATTACATTATTCATGTTCAGTTGAACAAATCAAGTTAAACACTTATTTGATCAGACAAACATTCACCACCAAGTCCTTATCATGTGAGCTCATCACTCACTCACTCTTTCTCAAAGTGTCCAACTCTTCTATGAGTTGTGTGCTATGTTCTCCTATGATACCAATCTCAACTACTAGTTGTCCTCTTCTCTTCTCTATCTTTTCTTGTCTCCTCTCTCTCTCTCTATCTAGGTGATGTTTTTCACCCTTAGCCTCTTCTTCCACCAATCCCTTGGGATTATCATAGATTCCTGTAGACTAACCTGTTGTTATAGGGTCCAAATTTCCTAAAGTGGAAATTTGTTAGGAAATTTGTGATGTCCTCTATGTCAAGTCGTTCAATCTACCCTTGCCTTCTCTAAGAGACCAAACTATCAGCAGTTATTAACCGCCTCAATCATCGATGTTATTCCTCATAAATATGCATGTAGATCCATACAGATCTGGGTACGTTGTAGGTGTATGTTTATTCCTTGCAAGCATAAGTTGGCTTGTTAAACAAGCTTCTTGTTTTCTTCACTAAAACATCTCATCTCCACCTCACGTATCCACTTCATCAACTCCTACTTCATTAGTTTCCACTTGTGAATCATGGCTAGTACTTTCAAGGTTTTTCCCACTCAGTCAATTGTTTGGTATTTTTATTAACTAGAACAGAAATATATGCTTCATAATCACATCATATGAAGTCTTAGCATAATTACATTCTTGGGGGAAAACAAGATGTTAGTTATTCTTGTCATTTGACTTATATCTAGATGTACCTCATGATTCCCCTCTCTCTTTATATCGACCTCTAATCGCTAATGTTTCCGGTGTGGAGGTGTCTATACCGGATTTCCTCCTCATATCCTCAGACAACAAGGCTCCCGCAATAGAGTCAAATTCAAGGTTGTCTGCTGAGATAAATCCAATAGAAGTGACTAAATGATCCCAATACTCAAGCAATGAACACAATAATGTCACTACCTTATCTTCCTCGTTAATTTTTACATCCATACTAGTTAACTGACATAAGAGAGTATTAAATACAAATTTAAATGATCGACAATATTGGTACCTTCTTTCATCTGTAGACTGTATAGTTTCCTCTTCAGGTAGATTTAGTTCGACGGGGACTTCGTCATGTAGAGGCTCTCCATTTTTCTCCATAGGCCAGTTGTTGTTTCCTCTCCCATGATATTGAAGAGGAGTTCTTCGGCTAGACACAACTGAATGGTGTTGAGACCCCTTGCATTGATATCTTCCCATTCATCATCTGACATACCCATTGGCTTCTTTCTCTTGTCGTCCAATTCTTTTTGCAATCCTTGTTGCACCAGCAAATCCCGCATATTCACCTTCCACAACTCAAATTTCTTCTTTCCATTAAATTTCTCCACCTTGAACCTATCACTCGAGACCTTTTCAATTCTTCGTGGCCTCCTTCACATGACTCACAGAATGCAAATGATATTGACTCTTTCTCCCTCACAAACACAATGCCAAAATGATTTCCTTGCCAACACCTCTACGTGTGAGTGACAAGTGAATGGACTCTCCTTCACTGTGCACAAATTACCAACGACTAGACTACTCCTCGAGCTCTAATACCACTTGTTGAACCTCAACCTCCAAAAAGAGGATATATGTCATGCAAACACATATTATATGACTCGCAAACATTGAAATTAATGGCCTGCAAACAAAGAATATATGTCTCACAAACAATGAAATTAATGGAACTGATAATAGAGTTATATTGGACATACTAGACTAAACAACGAACTATGAAATGGGGCAATGATATCATTATTGCTCACTGTCAAACCAGTGAAGAAAAAACCAGATTTACAACTCTATCCATTTCCCTCTCTAGGCTGCACATTTATTTATCACAATCAAATTGTTCATGAACCAACCAATTGTTAAAATCTTGCACATGGTTCTAATTATTGAAACAAATTGAACTCCCACACATAATACTAACCATTGAAGTTGGTTGAACTCTCAACCATATTGTTGTCACCATCCAACATTAAAGTGGATTTTTTTTTTGTTTTTATATAGAGAGGACATTTTTTTATAAAGTGGGATTTTAATTTTTCAAAAGATATTTTTCTTTTTTATAAAGTAGGTTTTCTCTATTTTCTACATAGAGTGCATTTTTTTCTTATTAAGTGGACTTTTTATTGGACATTTTTCCTTACACTTTTTTTATAAAGTGCATTTTTATTTTATAAAGTGGGTCTTTTATTTTTGTATAAAGAGGGTATCTTCCCCTTTATTATAATTTTTATTTCAATTTTATTGTAATGTCAAAAGGGCATTTTGGTTATTTTGTTCATATACACGGAATCCATTCATTCTCCCTATTTTCTCTTTTTTTAAGTGGGTTTTATATTTTTTTTTGTAAAATGGGTTTCCCTTTCCTTTATAGAAAGGAAAAAAAAAATTATAAAGTGATTTTTTTATTTTAAAAAAATATTTTTTTTTTTAATGAAGTGTATTTTTCTATAAAGAGCATTTTTTTTTTATAAAGTGAGTTTTTAATTTTCAAAAGTGATTTTTCATTTTCAAAAGTGATTTTTCATTTTTTATAAAGTGGGGTTTTTTATTTACCTGTAAAGTGGGTTTTCTATTTTCCTTTAAAGACGGCATTTTATTTTTTTTTATAAAGTGGGTTTTCTATTTTTCAGAGAAATGACATCTTTTCATGCAATTTTTTTTTATACGGTGGTTTTTTTTTCTATAAAAAGAGGACAATTTTCCCTTTATTGGAATTTAATTTTATTGTAATGTTAAGACATTTTGGGTATTTTGTTCATATACACGGGATCCATTCATTCTTTCCATTTTTCTACATTTTGGGTATTTTGTTCATATACATGGAATCTATTTATTTTCTCTATTTTTATTATTTGTGTAAAGTGGGTTTTTTATTCTTTTAGAAAGAGGTTTTTTTTTATAAAAAAAAAATTATTATTTTGGGAAAGAGATTTTTCTAAATTAGGTTTTATGTTTTTTTTTTTTTAATAAAGAAGACAAGTTTTTTTTATAAAGTGGGTTTTGAGTTTTTTTTTTTATAAAGTGGGTTTTCTATTTTTTATAGAAAGTAATTTTTTTTTTTAATGTGGGTTTTTTTGAGGTAGTGATCCAACATGTGGTTGCACCCACTGATATTATATTAAAAATAATCTTGTGACCTATGCACACCCCCCATGTCCTTCAACTTTCAATCCCAAAGGAGTTGGATCCGATGGTGGAAAGAAATAAGTTTTTCACCATTGGGAAAGGTTCAATTCCAATGAGAGCCACTTAACCTAGAGTTATAGGGACACAATGAGTTAGTGGTTACACCTAGAGATATTATATTAAATGATATCATGACCCATCCACACATGAGACCCAAAAAAATCCATCCATATTAAGGGTTGGTGTGACAGGGACTGAATACGAAAATGACTTTGTATAAGCTATTCATTCATTCTCTCTATTTATTTGAACACATTTTGTATATATTTTTTTCTTATTTATTAGTCTCTGCCATAAAACTATAGCAATGATTGTAGGTTGATTGTGACAAATAACAGGGAGAACATATGGTATTTTCTAATGTTTAACTTTGTTATTTTGAGTTTTCATTTAAAATTTCTTAATATCTCTAACATATGTGAATTTTGGAATTAGTTTTTACTACATAAACTCTAAAACTCCTGAAAATGAAGATACATAGAAGTTGTGTAACAAGATCATCGTAACAATTAAATGGTGCAGTCTGGTGTTCCATCCTGGAGTGTTCATTTAGGAAGATGGGATAGCACCACTTCCAATGCAACTCTTCCAAACACAACATTACCTGCACCAACTGAAAACCTCTCCGTAATTATAGCAAAGTTCCAAGATGTGGGAATTTCTGTAACGGATGTAGTTGCTTTGTCAAGTATTTATCAATTTATTTTACAACAATTTTAGTTTAAATTTTAAACGTGAGGAAGGTATTTGACTTCTTAATTGATTTTAAGACATATGGTAGTAAACTACCTTCCTTATCCAGATTAACCAGATTAAAAAGGAGCAGAAAAACCCAATTGATAGATTTCTTCTATCGTGCAAATTTACATAGTAATGCTATTCAAATCCATTTTATACCATGAATTATCCTTTGTTACAGTTATTTCATAGATTCAATGCCTTCTCCCTTGTTACAGCCATTTCATAGATTCAAACTCTTGTATGTATGGACTCTCTTTTCCATGCTTTTATTTTTATTTCATAGATTCAATGCCTTCTCCCTTGTTACAGCCATTTCATAGATTCAAACTCTTGTATGTATGGACTCTCTTTTCCATGCTTTTATTTTTATAAATTTCTTGATAGAGAGGGATTGGTATAGATTTTTTTTGTTTTTTTATAATAATCTAAGGACTATGTAATTGAGGCTTATATATCAAACATTATAAACATTTTTCCCCTTTATTGAAATTTTTATTCCAATTTCATTGTAATTTCTGATACATTTTGGAGTTTTTTTTTTAATATATGCCACATACATAATTGGTTTTCAATTCTAAATAGTGCACCATGAAAAAAATTGAACTCTCTTTCTAGTGAGTGGTTGCATCCTACCTTTTGTTTCCATATTGAGATACCTTTATTCCCAAGGATGGAAGACTCTTAGATTTGATAGTTTTTTTTTAAGAATTCCTATTTGATTGTCTTTTGCCATATTTTTAGCATATGTGCTACAATTTTGTTGATGTCAAAGTCATTATGTAGAGAATTCAACTCTCTTTTATTGGAGTGGTTCATTGTTTGGTAAAATTATTTTATATCTTCATATCTATATTAGGTACCTTCTTAAGGCTTCATTGCTAGGAATTGCTTTTGAGGATTTATCTCCATTTTTTCTATGGTATATTTTAGGAAACTCTATTTCTATAGCATTGGACATGTTGTCCAAGTAGTGGATATGGAACACTCATGAAACATTTTGTTGAATTTATTTTCCTTGTGGTGGTGTTATTGGGTGATTTCATCACCCATTTTTTCCATCGCCATCAATAGCATTCTAGAGACTCTCTTAGATTTTCATGATTTACTCATCAATGTAGGAGTTTCTCTAGTTAGTCCTCATATTTTTCGGTGAATGTTTTGGCTCAATAAGCACTTTTTTTTTGCAATTGATGAGATTTCATTTCATGTACTTTCTAGTTCTTTATCACAATAATTATGAACATTGATTCCTCACTTGTACGTGGGTGCCTTCTTTGGCACATTGTTTGTTGGGACCCATATTGAGGATTGTTTTCCCAAAGGGATTTAGTTTTAGTGCATCTATGTCTGCAACATTGGATATGTCGTCCAAGTAGTGGGTTTTGGGCCACTCAAGAAAATGTTCTTGAGTGTCACTAAGAATTTCCCTCCATGACTGCACATAAACTTACCTTATAGGCCTTTGAGCTAGCCACGTTTAAGTGTTTCTTTCTTAGGTTTCTCAACGCCATCATCACCTTCATCTCATACCTTCATATTTTGTCATCATATGTGACATACATCAACATCATCTACATCCACCCAATTCAACATTATGGGGTGATCATGTGCAATGCTTCCTCATGTGATTCTTTATGATTCACCATTTTGTTGAGATCATTATTTCTTCTAAGTGAGACTTATACAGAGCACCGATTCATATTTTGACTTGGTCATCACAACAACCAACTACTCATGCGCTCTAACAAAATTGATTAGAATCCATGGGGACACTAATTTTATGGTTTTTTTTTTTCTCAATTGATACGTCATCATGTATTTATGATAGACTCATTTCATATGATTGGTCTCATTTTTTACTCTTCCTTAAGTTGCACTTAAGTGGACATTTGGTGTATATACATTGTTATCTTATGTAACACCCTGTTTCCCCCAGTCTGTAAATATAACTATATTGGCCAAGGACTATGGAAAACTCGAAGGTGTGAATGTTTGATTGATGTATAGAATGGTGACGTGCCACGAAGTGGGGGATGGCTCCCAAAATAGAGACGAAGATTCTGACGAAAGGATGGCCGTAGAAATCCCTCCGGATCTA
Organism: Picea engelmannii; assembly: GCA_009831015.1. NCBI lineage: Eukaryota > Viridiplantae > Streptophyta > Pinopsida > Pinales > Pinaceae > Picea > Picea engelmannii. The sequence continues at coordinate 366,688 of ML800263.1, read as the reverse complement.
GATGAGACTGTGAGGAGTCTCATGGCCAAACTACAAAGCTAGAAGGCCGACAACGAGTGGTTGATAAAAGAGAAAGAGAAACAAACGGAAATTAATGCAGTCTTGTTGCAGAGTTTATCCGACATACAAAGACAACTGCAGCATGGACCTGACACCAGTCACGTGGACCGACGACAAACAAAGAGGAGTCAAATTCCACCTGAGATACGGAAACGTGGTCTTTTAAGTGGCCACATTGGGAAGAGCACCTCGAGAAAGGTCCACCCCAGAGATAAGGGACAAGCGTCGGACGATTCCTCTAGAAAGGAAACTGGCGACTTGGAGGGATCTTCCAGTAGCAGAACTAGTCCACATTCTCGAAGGAAACGGAAGAGACAAAAGCATTCCAAAAGTCATAATATCGAAGAATTCAAGAAGGCCAAACCACCCTCTTTCGACGGCGAGATAAAGAGGGGAGAGGAAGCAGAGGCCTGGCTACTTGGACTAAAGAAGTATTTCAGAGTCCACGACTTCTCAAAAAACTTGAAGGCCCGAGTAGCGACTTTCAACTTGAATGGAAAAGCTTCCATTTGGTGGGAAGACCTTAAGAATGTGAAAGGAATTCATGAAGAAGACCTGTCTTGGGAATGGTTTGAAAAATACTTCAGGAAAAAGTATCTGTCGAAAAAGTATTTCGACAAAAAGACTAAAGAATTCTATGAACTCAAGCTGGGACAACTCACCATAGAGGAATATGTCAGCAGATTCCTTGAGTCTACGTAAAAGCAGAAAAGGCAAAGGTGCAATGATTCATCAATGGGCTACCTAAGGACTATCAAAACAGGATTAAGTTTGATGAACCAAGGACCCTAGAAGACACTATCCGAAAGGAAAGATATTGTTATGAACAGTTTGGGCCTCGACCAAAACCTCGCGAAGGATGGAAACAAAAGAATAGTTTGGGATTCCAAAAGAAGGGGTTTAAATTCCCAAGATTTAAAAACTATAAAAAGGATTCAAGGATGAGATTTTAGACCCGAAGTGTACACCAGCAAAATGTCCCCTCCCAGAGTGGAAATAAACCTTTTGGATCAACCCCCGGAAAGACTGATAACCCAAAGAAAGAACCCTTGAAATGTTGGGGTTGTGGAGAAGAACATCTACTAAGGGACTGCCCGCACCGACAACGGAACAGTAGGAGAATTTACAACGTCCAAGAGGCTACCACCATCAATGACATGGCCAGAAGTATGCCGTGAATTTATGCAGCCGTGGATAATAAACAAGCTGACCACCAAGCTTCAGTGGTGGAGATGGAAGGTATGATCACCAACCATCTAATGTCTATTCTAATTGACCCTGGTTCAAATTTGAGTTATATAGCTCCTCAGGTTGTTGATAAGTGTAAATTACAGCCACATAAACATTCCAAGTCATGGTTGGTACAGTTAGCCACTGGGACCAAAAGAAAGGTAGCAGAGGTCATACCAGCTTGCCAATTCACCTTGGGTGGATTCCCCACCCAAGAAACCCTTAACATACTACCCCTATGATCATATGACCTGTTGATTGGTATGGACTGGCCACGTATAAAGCCAGACTGGATTGTTACCATAAAACCTTAGAATGTGTAAGTGAAGGAGGAAGAAGGATAACCCTTCAAGGGATCCAGAAACTTGTCTCAATGAGACGAATATCAGCCCTTCAAATGAGAAAGTATTGCAGAAGGGGATGTCCACTATATGCGATACAGGTGTTGGAATCAGTTGAGGATGACAAACCAAGCCTCGAAGACCACCCCATACTAAGAGAATATAGAGATGTGTTTCTAGAAGAGGTACCGGGTCTACCTCCGAGAAGGGACATTGACTTCTCGATAGAACTTGCACCAGGAGTAGTGCTAGTATCTAGGACACCTTATAGGATGAGCACACCTGAGCTTGTGGAGCTTAAATTACAACTAAAAGAAATGATGCACAAAGGCTATATCCAGCCCAGCGTGTCTCCATGGGGAGCACCAGTCCTGTTTGTGAAAAAGAAAGATGGTACCCTCCGACTGTGCATAGATTATAGACAGCTCAATAAGGTAACCATAAAGAACAAGTACTCATTACCCTGGATCGATGACCTGTTCGATCAATTGGGAGGTGCTTCCATCTTCTCAAAGATTGACTTGATATCTGGATACCATCAAGTCTGAATCAAGGGTGAAGACATCCACAAAACTGCCTTCAGGACGAGATATGGTCACTACGAGTTTGTGGTAGTACCATTTGGATTAACCAATGCCCCTGCCACTTTTATGTGCTTGATGAACAATGTGCTCAGCAAATTCCTAGACAAATCTGTACTAGTTTTTATTGACGATATTTTAATCTACTCCAAGAATAGAGAGGAACATGAGGAACATCTTAGACTTGTGCTTCAAGTGATAAGAGAAAATCAGCTCTATGCCAAATTTAGCAAATGTGACATTTTCCAAAAGCAAATACATTACTTGGGCCATGTCATATCAGAAGAAGGGGTAGCAGTAGACCCTGACAAGATCAGGTCTATCATGGAATGGTCTACCTCAAAAGACGTTTCGGATATCAGATCCTTTATGGCCTTAGCGGGATATTATAGGAGATTTATAAAAGGATTCTCCAAGATTGGTTGTCCAATCACTGCCCTCTAGAAGAGGGGAGCTAAATTCATGTGGACACAAGAATGTGAAGAAAGATTTCAATCCTTGAAATACCTTCTGACCCACACACCCGTGTTGAAGATCGTCGATCCCGAAATTGAATTCCTAGTGTGCACAGATGCCTGCAAGGAAGGGCTTGGAGGAGTCCTTATGCAAGAAGGAATCATAGTCTACTATGAATCCTGAAAATTGAATGAGCATGAAGTCAACTACGTGACCCATGATCTAGAGCTGGCTGCCATAGTTCACGCCTTAAAAATGTGGAGGCATTACCTCCTGGGTAGGAAATTTGTACTTATGACAAACCACTGTGGATTACGACACCTGTTTGACCAACCAAAACTCAATGCTAGACAAGCTAGGTGGATGGCCCTTCTTAGCGAGTTTGATTTTGAAATCAAACATATCAAAGGAAAGGAAAATAAGGTGGTCAATGCCCTTAGCAGAAGTATGAAAACAATTCACCTGGTAGCGGTGAGCACCTGTGAGACGAATGTCAAGGAAAGAGTCAGGAATGCACAAGAAACAGACACATTCTTCCAGATCGTGACCTCGTACCTAAAGCAAGAACCCGCAAGGTTAAAGTATGAGGGATACCAAATGCTAGATGGAGGTCTGCTAACCTACAGAAACAGATTATATATTCCAGATTGTGACGACTTGAAGAGGTTCATAATGGATGAACTACATAAAATACCCTATACTGGTCACCCAAGATACCAGAAGATGATCATGACCACCAGGAAACATTTCTATTGGCCTAGATTGAAGGAAGACATAGCTGAGTATTTAGCCAAATGTATAGAATGCCAACAAGTTAAAGCAAAACACCGACACCCAGCAGGATTATTACAACCTCTATGAATCCTGGAATGGAAACGGGAAACCATCTCCATGGATTTCATCACCGGATCAACATATTCATGAAAGAGATATTCAGACTACATGGCATGTCTAAGGAAATCGTGTCTGACAGAGACACAAAATTTACTTCAAACTTTTGGAAATTCTTGATGACTGGTCTGGAGACCAAATTATTGTTTAGCACAACCTATCATCCCCAAACCGATGGAAAAAAAGAAAGAGTGAACCAAATATTAGAATACATGCTAAGGATGCATGTAATGCATCAACTTGAAAAGTGGGAAGATTACCTGCCACTGGTGGAATTTGCCTACAACAACAGCTACCAAGAATCCCTGAAGATGAGTCCTTTCGAAGTCCTCTATGGTAGGTCATGCAACACTCTAGTCAATTGGAGTAATCCCGTAAATAGAATCACTATTGGACCCGACATGTTGAAAGAAATGGAACGATAAGTGATTAAGATAAAGAAAAATTTGAAGGTCGCTCAGAACAGTCAAAAAGTTACGCCGACAGAAAGAGAACTCCAAGAGAATTCAAGACGGGAGACCGCGTATATCTCAGAGTTAGGCCCAGGAAGAGTTCCCTGAGGATGGGAGCTTGTGCCAAGCTGGAACCTTGGTATTGTGGACCCTTTGAATTTCTAGATAGAGTGGGACCTGTAGTATATAGGCTAGCACTTCCTCCCACAGTAAAAGAACATAATGTTTTCCATGTTTCATTATTGAAGAAATATGTGCATGATTCTAATCATATAATTGATTGGTCTATGATCCAGGTGGAACCGGAGGGATAATTCCTGCCAGAACCTCAATTCATACTAGACAGAAAAGAAACCCCACTCAGGAACCGAACTATTGCACAGGTCAATGTGCAATGGAAACATTTTGGCCCGGATGAGGCTACGTAGGAAATGGAAGATGCCATGAAACAGGCATATCCGATTTTGTTTACTTCTATACATACACGTCATATTGGTAGATAGAACATCGAGGAGGATGTTCCTTTAAGGGGGAAGGAATTGTAACAACCTGTTTCCCTCAGTCTGTAAATATAACTATATTGGCCAAGGACTATGGAAAACTCGAAGGTGTGAATGTTTGATCTGATGGACCTTTGTATAAAAGGTTGATGAATGTAAATTATGTTATGAATATGTGTTGCATGACTGCTGGGAGGGGGATGTGCTAAAAGATACAACGATGGCTAATAAAAAGGTGGTGGAAGGGACCTGGAATGGTTGCGTTAACTTCCACCGAACCAATACCATATTGGTTTTACTTGCTCAAATACCAATGCAACTCTCTGACCCTGAATGAATTCCCCGTCAGGATGGTAGGTGGGGAGGCTCCTCAAGAGTTAATGAGGGGATGGGGGTGAACCTCCCATCTATAAAGCTCTCAGACCTGACCACGAACGAGGACATTCGCACCACATGAAATCTTGCAGAGGGATGCAAGAAAGGAAGTGTGGGGGTGGGTAGGGGGAGAGCAGCAAAGATCGTAGAGAGGAACCTAAGCTCTAGAATTAGATGAAGTTCTCACCACAGGAGAAGGAGACTAATCTTCATCCTCGATTATTTTTCTGTATCAAGAGAAGGAGAGTAACCTTCATCCTTGAATTCTGTTGAGTTGGAGGTAAGAGATTGAATCTCATAGCATCGTGGTCTAGCTCGTGGGTGGCTAGTGGTAAATCTGTTTGGAGTCGCTGAGCCTACGGTTGGGTGGAAACGAGCACCCTTCTCAGCAATCGCATCACACCCTGTGAATTTGATAAGTGTTTTATGCCTTATATTTTGAATTAAATATCATGGATACACGCTCATGTTTATACACTCATAAATGGTTTCAGTGTGGAAGGATTGCCTGGTGTTTTAGACTGGAAGTAATGGATGCATGTGTATACTTATATTCCACAGTTGGTTTATATACAAAATGATTAAGTTCAGAGCATGGGTTTGTTCTACCGAGAATCGTCTCATCTACTTGATTCTCGTGGTGTTCTAATTTAACCCCTCAAAGCATCTTCCCCATGAAATTGCATCATATCTCAAAGTCAGAGAAATCTCCTTGGTATGGATATCGCTACAATAAATCCACGAGTTTACATTTCCCCGGTGTCCTAGATCCTAACTTGGTGAGTTAGGAAGGCACTTCATTCAAGTCAGTAGCCTAGGGACTTAGAAACACGCCCGAGATCTTGCCCAAAAACCCAATTAAGAGTAGGGATAACTTGCCCAAGAATCATTTGAAGGTTTAGTTGACCTGGGTCTGGGAACCCTGTGCAAGAAAGAGTTAGTTTCCAAAAGCCTCGAAGCCATGGAAGCTCGAAGCTCTGAGAGGTTGATTTTCATTTCCCGAGTTTAGAAAGGATAGCGGATCGAGTTATCGAAAGGGAGTACCCCTTTCCTTTGGTAGACGAATGGAAGAGATCCTTCTGGGAGTATCCTAGGTCTGTCAGGACCAATGGATCTAGAAGAGGAGCGTAGGCGTTAACGCCTCGACCCCCCCCCCCCCGCTTCAGCCTTCGCAAGTAGTGATGGAACTGGGACCGTAGATCCCAGGAACCATCAAGAGTTACCTTGATCGTTGATCTTAACCCTTGTGTAGGTGGGAGAGAGGACTCGTCAAAGTCCTGAAAGTCCCGATGTAATCAGAACGGTCCATCGGAAGAGGACACGTGGTGAAGGATCAACGTTTCGCTGACTCGTTGAATGAAGGAAGTCAAAGGGTAGATTTTTGTGAACTCACATAACCCGAAACATCGATTTGATATGAACCGTCGGATCACAGAAGAATCATGTATGTTGATCTGGACGCAGGGATATCGGGAGTTCGGGGATCAAGCTTTAGAAAGGTAGGCGTTGGTTGTGTTCCAACTTCACGAAACGCGAAGTCCCAACGATCTCGAAGAATAAGCCCCTGGTCATAGCGAATGCTCATATGAGTGGAAGGTTTAGGGAGGAGCTACTAGAGATCGATATTTCAAGGAAAGGAGAGTCAGAGTCGGCTCACGTTCACTATCTCGTTACACAAAATCGCGATACGATCACAGTCATCCATCGGGGAGATAGCATAGGACCGTAGATCTGATACTTGGAATGGAATCGAATATTGGGAGTTACGAAGTAGGGGTCAATGTTCAATAAGGTCTGCAGATTAGTTAGCAAGACCCCGGTAGGGGATAAAAGAGTTGATTTGGGTCAATAGACGTGAATAAAAATTTATTTTATTCACGTCAATCATGGGGGTGTTACAAATTGGTATCAGAGCATGGTTACAACACTTGGCCTATTTGGGCTCATGGACGAGCACATTAAGAGGCAACATATTACCTTAATCTCTTCCTAAAAAGGTCGATTAAGCCTTTATTATAGAGAGAAGGACAACTTACTACTGCATGTGTATGCATTTTATTTTACGGTGTGTATGCATTTATGAAATATGAATTATGTGTTGGTTGTGAATGGATATAATGTTGGCTAACAACAAGTGTTTTGTATGCACGCAAGCGGACGAACAACCGTGGGAAACTGCAGACGTATAGAATGGTGACGCGCCAAAAAGTGGGGGTTGGCTCCCACAATAGAGACGAAGATTCTGACGAAAGGAGGGTGGTAGAAACCCCTCCGGATCTAGTTGAGATTGTGAGGAGTCTCATGGCCAAACTACAAAGCTGCAAGGCCAGCAATGAGAGGTTGATAAAAGAGCAAGAGAAGAAAACGAAAATTAATGCAGTCTTGCTTCAGAGTTTATCCGACATACAAAGACAACTGCAGCATGGACCTGACATTAGTCACGTGGACCGACGATAGACAAAGAGGAGTCAAAGTCTACCTGAGATACGAAAACGTGATCTTTTAAGTGGCCACACTGGGAATAGAACCTTGAGAAAGGTCCACCCCATAGATAAGGGACAAGTGTCGGATGATTCCTCTAGAAAGGAAATTGGCGACTCGGAGGGATCTTCCAGTAGCAGAACTAGTCCACATTCTTGAAGAGTTAATGAGGGGATGGGGAGGCTCCTCAAGAGTTAATGAGGGGATGGGGGTGAACCGCCCATCCATAAATCTCTCAGACCTGACCACGGATGAGGACATTCGCACCACACGCAATCTTGCATAGGGATGAAAGAAAGGAAGTGTGGGGGTGGGTAGGGGGAGAGCAGCAAAGATCGTAGAGAGGAACCTAAGCTCTGGAATTAGATGAAGTTCTGACCAAAGGAGAAGGAGAGTAACCTTCGTCCTCGATTATTTTTCTATATCAGGAGAAGGAGAGTAAACTTCGTCCTTGAATTTCGTTGAGATGGAGGTAAGAGATTGAATCTCATAGCATCGTGGTCTAGCTCGGGGGTGGCTAGTGGTAAATCTGTTTGGAGTCGTTGAGCCTACGGTTGGGTGGAAACGAGCACCCCTCTTAGCAGTCACATCACGCCCTGTGAAATTGATAAGTGTTTTATGCCTTATATTTTGAATTAAATATCATGGATACATGCTCATGTTTATACACTCATAAATGGTTTTTGTGTGGAAGGATTGCTTGGTGTTTTAGACTGGAAGTAATGGATGCATGTGTATACTTATATTCCATAGTTGGTTTATGTACAAAATGATTAAGTCCGGAGCATGGGTTCATTCTACCGAGAATCGTCTCATCTGCTTGATTCTTGTGGTGTTCTAATTTAACCCCTCGAAAGCATTTTCCCCGGGGAATTGCATCATATCTCAGAGTCGGAGCAAGCTCCTTGGTATGGCTACCGCTACAATAAATCCACGAGTTTACCTTGCCCCTATGTCCTAGATCCTAACTCGATGAGTTAGGAAGGCACTTCATTCAAGTCAGTAGCCTAGGGACTTCAAAACACGCCCAAGCTCTTACCTAGAAACCCGACTAAGAGTAGGGATAACTTGCCCAAGAATCATTTGAAGGTTCAGTTGACCTGGGTCTGGGAACCCTGTGCAATAAAGAGTTAGTTTTCGAAAGCCTTGGAGCCACGGAAGCTCGAAGCTCTGAGGGGTTGATTTCCGTTGCCCGAGTTCAAAAAGGATAGCAGATTGAGTTATCGAAAGGGAGTACCCCTTTCGTTTGGTAGACGAATGGAGAATATCCTTCCGGGAGTATCCTAGGTCTGTCAGGACCAATGGATCTAGAAGAGGAGCACAGGCGTTAACGCCTCG
>ML800263.1:296125-357933 GCA_009831015.1 Picea engelmannii | reverse complement strand
CCCCCCCCCCCCCCCCCCTTCAGCCTTCACAAGTAGCGATGGAACCGGGACTATAGATCCCAGGAACCATCGAGAGTTACCTTGACCGTCGATCTTAACCCTTGTGTAGGCAGGAGAGAGGACTCGTCAAAGTCCCGAAAGTCCTGATGTAATTGAAACCGTCCACCAACAGAGGGCACGTGGTGAAGGATCAACATTTTGCTGGCTCTCTGAATGAAGGAAGTCAAAGGGTAGAGTTTTGTGAACTCGCAAAACCTGAAACCCCGATTTGATCTAAACTGTCGGATCACAGAAGAATCATGTCCGTTGATCTAGACACGGGGATATCGGGAGTTCGGGGATCGAGCTTTAGAAAGTTAGGTGTTGGTTGTGTTCCAACTTTGTGAAACACAAAGTCCCGACGAGATCGAAGAATAAGCCCCCGGTCGTAGTGAATGGTCATATGAGCGGAAGGTTTAGGGAGGAGCTACTAGAGATCGGGATTTCAGGGAATGGAGAGTTAGATCCAGCTCATGTTCATTATCCCGATACACGAAATTGTGCTACAATCACAACCGTCTATCAGGGAGATAGCATAAGACCGTAGATTTGATCCTTGGAAGGGAATCAGAGATTGGGAGTTACGAAGTAGGGGTTAGGGTTTAATAAGGTCTGCGAATTAGTTAGCAGGATCCTGGTAGGGGATAAAAGAGTTGATTTGGCTCGATAGACATGAATAAAATTTTATTTTATTCACTCCCATCGTGGGGGTGTTGCATCTTAGGTTTACTTAGGTAAGGTGCATTTTCTGTTGTAGATATTATAAATGTACCTTAGGTGTCATCTCCACCTTCACTTGTATGTATCTGCAATTAATGTGGTCCTATGGGAAAATTCTTATAAATATGAGATGCATCTACTCATTATTTTCAATGAATTTTATTTATGTGGAAATCATGTTTAGTCTCATTTTTTATCCTAGGTAAAACCTAAAATTCAATAAATATTAGTAACCACCAACCAAAATACCAACCAGTAATGCCAAGGGATTCAATGATATTTTATCCTAACAATTCCATGAAATTCTACAGGAGAATCTAACAATAAAGCTAACCCATATATATATATATATATATATATATATATACACCACCAACCAAAATACCAACTAGTAACCCCAAGGGACTCAATGAGATTTTATCCTAACACTTCCATGAACTTCTACAAGAGAATCTACCAATAAAGCTAACCCATATATATATATATATGGGTTAGTTTGTTAGTTAAGAGGATATGATGTTAGGGTCCTACCCTAACCTCCCTACTCTGGGGTACTTAAAATTTATTCAATTAATACATCTTCTTTGAAGAAGACCCATTAGATAGTGAGTAATTACTTAATGTAAAAAACTCGTCCTTATTAAATAAGGCCAACTAGGTGGTTACCACACATTAATGATAGGACCACAAGTAGTTAGGTTTTTCTAGTAAGAAGTTATTTATAAATAAAGAAGGCTATGGAATGTTTTGTCAAGTATTTTTAGTGTATTGGAGCTCTCATCAAAGGAGACTACCCCCTTGATGAGTCCCATGAACATTGTTCTCTATTTTCAAATTATCAATACAAGGTTATATTTTACAAGTTTAATCTCATTGTCTCTTGTATTTTCTTTTCCCGACTTATGTTTCAATGATTTGTTTCTATATTTTGTTGTTTCTGGCGGAATCGACAACTAGTTGGGAACGTACTCAAGTTACATGGAGCAGTGTTATCCAACTGCTACCACTATAACCTCCAAGTGTTCCCATGATGCCCCATACGTGACACATACAATAAGTCGGGGGGATTTGAACTCGAAACCTCATGGAACTTCATATCACGGCACTTGCCAATTGAGCTGCCCCCCGAGGACCACATAGAGATCGATTATTCAAGGAGTAAATATATGTTTAGAGTAGAATACATATATTAGTGAATACAAGTGGAGTCACCTAGTTTGAAACCCTTGTAACCTCTTTTGGAACCTCTTTAAGTAATAATACATCAAACAAAATATTCCTATAGATTTGATCTTCCATATAGTACCCTCGATTATATCGAAATCCATCTAAGTGCATCTAAAAATATCCTTACATAAGCCTTTTAGTTTCCCTATTGATATAGAACATCAGGGAAAAATTCAGGGAGATCACTCTTGTGTATCAAGGAATCGAGTAATATAGCTAAGGGTATGGTATGTCCTTCATATTTTGTGTCATGAATGATCTAACCAAGAACTATTGTTGGAAACTTTCAAGTATATCAAATATATATAGAACTTGGAACTCATTTTATCTTAGGACTCTACAAACCCTAGCCTCTACAACATCGACAACGAAATTCCTAAATAATAGGGAATATATTCAAGAATTTGAGAATTGTGTCAACATAGTAATAATCAGATAGGAGTAATATTCATACAAGAATAAAAAATAGCATCCTTGCCTGAAGTTAATTGCATTAGTTTATCTCTCTTGTAGCCATTTTTATGGAACTGACCATACTATTGTAAGAATCCCATCTCTACAATATCCTTGCAATAAGCTAATCGCATTGGTATAATTCTCAAATAAACCTTTTGGTGAACCTCATGAACAATGGCCTCCACTAGGAACTCTACCATGGATACTAAGATTAGTGAGCTAGACACAAAGAGTAATGACTTAAATTGCACTATCCATGCACATGATACCTAGAACTTCTAAAATCAACTCCAATATCACACCTTGAATAGTACAATGATTACAATTGTAGACATGCAAAAAAAACTCGATCGACTGACAACCCATCTCCTACCCCATGAGACCAATTAGAAAGAGTGACACTCGGAACCATCAAGTGAGGAATCCTTCAAACCAAGTGAGGTATATTCCAAGGATGGTGTACACCATAATATATCACTCTTTCATAATAAATAGATGTGGTCAACCCAACTGGGTGATTTACCCAAATGGAACACTACTCCTCCCTCCAAGGTATTACGAATTACCTAATGAGACTTAGAGTGGGAGTGATATACTTGGATAGGGAACATTATCAATGGTGTCAATTACGCAACAAAACTTATGGGCGGTACATTTCCTAGAACAAGTTTCTGAAATCCATTTATACCTACTTTGAAATAAACACCAATTATTTTGATAGGTTGACCAAGTTACACCAAACTAGCACAATGAAATATTGTGTAGCATCCTTTGAGAAATTGGAAATTTGCATAGAGGGTATAACTAATAATGTTTTCAAAGAATGTTTTATTAGTGGTCTAAAGGAGGAGATAAGAGAGTAAACCTTGATGGCTCAACCAACTACTTAGTTGGAGGCATCTCAATAGGTTAGATTATCCCAGGTGGCGGTCAATTCTTAAACAAACAAACAAAAAATGTATTCCCCGCTCCCCTCTAGAATTAAAAATATCTCTCTCCCCCTCTTATCCCTTCATAATCCACAAGTTGACCCAGGAAGAAGCCACATAATGCCAATTCCTCAAACTTTTCTATAATTGCGATGAGAGACATTTCAAAGGGCATAAATGTAAAGAAAATTATTTGAAATGGATGCATCACTCCTTAGATGGATTTGGGAGGGACCATTCCCCCTCATAATAAAGATGTCATAAAACGTTCTTGTGAGAAGCTCATTCCTCCTCCTAATAAATAAGATGTCATAGATCGTTCTTATGAGAAACCCCAAATTTCCCTTCATGTGTTATCCAAAATTTAAGCTCCCCAATCCCTAAATTTTATTTCCTACATCAAGCACTACAAGGTGACTATTTTGATTGATGTGGCAATGCCCCCAATTTATTGATAATTATTTGGATGAATTATTGATAATATTTCATCAAAAAAAAATATTTCATCCTAGTTATTGATAATTTTTTGGATGAATTTCATGGTGCCAAGTTATTCTCTAAACTAGACCTTCACTAAATATGCCACCAAATACCAATGCAAGAGGTGGACATTCATAAGACATATCTTCATACACATGAAGGCCATTATGAGTTTCTAATGATTCCCATTGGACTTTTCAATGCCCCATCCACCTTTTAAATATTTACGAACACGATTTTTTGGTCACCCTTATTCCACAATTTTGTGTTTGTATTCTTTGATGTTATTTTGACTCATAGAAAAACCTGGGAAGGACATGTGGAGCATGTTGATAAATCCCAACAACTCCTCTGGAACAATGAATTGTTTCTTAAACATTCCAAATATGTGGATCGCACTTTAGAGGTTGAATACTTAGGTCACATGTTAGCAAGAATGAGGTGCCTGTGGATCCAAAGAAAATTGAGGGTATGAAATATTGATAATGCCCAAAGACCTTGAAAAGACTATGGGGTTTCTTAGGACTTATGAGCTACTACACTAATTTTGTGAATAATTATCAGTGAATTTTATCCCCCTCAACAACCATGCTAAAAAAGAATGTCTTTGTATGAAATGAGGTTTTCAAGCAAGTCTTCTCATATTTAAAGGATGCCATGTGTATAACCCCAATCTTAGTCAAGCCTAGTTTCAATAATATTTGTTCTTTGGAATGTAACACTTTGGGTAGAGGTCTTAGATATATGTTTATGTAACAAGGGAACCCCTTGGAATTCACTAGTAAAAAATTGTCAAGAAAATATTTGGGAAAGTCCACCTATTAGAAGGAGATGACTATTATCCTTCATGCAGTCAATACTTGGTTCCCATATTTCCTTGGAAGGTGCCTTCAAATCAAGATACATCGTCATAGTTTGAAGCATTTTCTAAAACAAGGTTTTCATCCATTGAGCATCACAAGTGGTCACTAATATGCTTGGGTACATGATTATGATATCATATATATAATAAAGGAATAGAGAATGTGGTGGTTGGTGCTTTGTCTAGGAAATATGAGGAGTATGAATCTCTCTTTGCTTTATGTTTACCAAATACCAATTTGGCTCATAGAATATTGATAAGAATGTTTAGTAAATGACATTTTGGTTAAACTCATCCAAAATTTTCAGGAGGCCTCAATTACCCTAAGGGATATACTTGGAAGTAGGATACCTTTCCATATAAATGGCACATGTTTTTTGTGTGGAATTTTACTTTAAAATAAAGGGTGTTAGAGTTACATTCATCACTCACCATAGGTAACTTTATCTTTTAGAAAACCAATGAATGAACTAAGCGCTCTTTCTTTGGGAAAGGTATGACAAAATACATCCAAACTTGTGTAGCTAAATGTGACACTTGTAAAAGGAACAAGGGTAACACATTGAAGACTACTAGGCAATAACATCCATTACCAATATAGGCCATTATATGGACTAACATTTTCATGGATTTTATCCCGTACCTCCCAAAAGATGACAAAAAATTGGATATCATGGTGATAGTTGATCACCTTACCTAATATGCTCACTTTTGTGCTTTATTGCACCCATTTATGACATATATTGTTACCTAAGTTTTCATGGATCATAACATGGTGACAAACATCTCTCTGAGCATTGTTTAATAAAAAGGGATCATGTGTTTCTTCATTTTCTTTCCTATAGGCAGACCTCTCTCAAAGACAAAGGCCACTAGAAGATAGTGTTGAAGTTCTATGGACCCTATCAAATCTTATAATAATGCATTGACCAATTTGTCTACAAATTGTATCTTCATGCCTACACCAAGTTCCATCTAGTATTTCATGTGTCATGTTTGAAGAAGGTCATGGGGTCAAATTTCTAAGTTAAAAATAGCCTTTTATAACTTGATAAAAAAGGATCCATATAACTATAGCTAGAAGAAATACTAGCCATCAGAGAACACCAACTATGCCAATGCACTATATAGGAAATCATGATATAGTGGAAGGATGTGCAACTCAAAGATTTCACTTGGGAACCAACAATAATGTTTCAGTAGTTTCAATACCTCCAAATTTGAGGACAATGCTACTTTTATAGGGGGGTTCATGTTAGTTCCATCCCCTAACCTCCCTACTTTTGAACACTTACAATAGTTAGGACCATTAGATATTTAGTGGGTATTTGTTTAATGTAAGATGGTCATCCTTAATAAATAAGACCCACAAGGTGGTTAGTGTTTATTAATGACAGGACCACTATTAGGGGAAATTTGGTTGAAAAATGGTCCTACCAACCCTAATACAAATTCCATGTCATCACGTATTAGCCAATCAAAATATTCTAAAAATCAAAAGAGGTGCATGTCTTATGTAATTTTTTATTATATAATTTGGAAATATGTGAAATTTTTTAATAATATAATTTGTTTATCCTAAGCATGATTGCTCCTGTCCAAAAATGTCTTGGATATTGAGTAAAATGAATATACTAACTGATTTTCCAATATTTTTAATAAATAAGAGATAGTATTATTAAGATGTCTTTAATGCATTATCACACTCTTGATCACCAACGTTAATTAAATTCAATACATATACTAAATAATAATATATAATATACTATAAAAAAAAATAACTAAATTTAATATATATAATAACAAATAATATATAACATATCAAATTTTATATATATATATATATATATATATATATATATATATATATATATATATATATATATATATATATTATATAAATTATATTATTATCGGTTGGGTTGGGTTGGGCCAAAGAGATAGAGATTGATTCAATTGACTCTCATTGTATGGACTTTGTAAATGTATATATGCCGACATACTATATTTACGTATTTAGCAGACTTCGGGAGAAAGTTCTCAAGTGAAGTCATCATCAATCCACTTTCAAAACATCCCCTGCTACCTTGACCAAGCAGAAACAACCCACATTTTAATATTATATATTATTATACATTATATTATATAATATTATAAAATAATATAATATTATATTATATTATATAATATTATAATATATTATTATTATTATTATTAATTATATATTACATATTATTATTATATAGTTATCTCATGGGCACCTTTCATAAAAGTGAAATAATCATGGGCATCTTCGATAAAAGTGAAATAGTAATATAAAATGTTTACATGGAATTATTTTATATTTTTATTGATTTTTCCTTAGGAGGCCTATTTTAAGTTAAATTTCCTATAATTGCGAGTATTTATGGTTTTGGTAGTAAGAAACAATTTATATAGCTAGAAGTCTGTGTAATGTTTTGTGAAGGATTTTATTGTATTTTCTCTCTACTCAAAGGAGGTTCCCCCCTCAAAGACATCTATGAACATTTATCTCTCTTTTGGAATTATCAACACAAGGGTTATATTCTTCATGTCTAATATCATCATCTCTTCTATTTGGTTTTTTTCATGTATATTTCTATAAATATTGTCCATGTTATATTGTTTATGTTGGTTAACTACATTATAGATGGAAAAAAAATGACAATTGAAGGAAACAATAATAGCCAACAAAGTAATTTGTTCACCCCCTTGTAGTCTCGAAAGGAATTTTTAGGGTCCAAATGAAGTCTTAGTATAAATCCTATTCAAAATAGGACCTAAACATAATATTCAACCCCCACATTGAAGTATATAGTGGTGGTTTCTTCTCCTTCTTAGGTTGGAGATTAGTTCCTTGACCTTGGTTTGTGGTATTTATGTTTCCCCCAATGTTGGAATTGGGTTGATGGTTTTGGTTTCCTTAATTCCCTTTGTTTTGGCATTGGTCATTTTGTTTTCCCTTCCATTTATTATTCTTTTTGTTATTCTAGTTGGGGGTGTTGATTACATTATGTTAAGAAAACAATTTTCCTTGAGGAGGAGGTGTAGTTTGATCAATGGATGTTTGGGGTAACATCACTAGAGGAACTAAATCTACTCATGGAGGGTCAGGGAAAGGATAGTACGGATTAATGGATGTCCCACCACAAGAGGAACTAGTACAAGCATGACCATACACGTGTTGATGTGGATGGGGTGCAACATACAATGTTAGTGCCTACTTGAGATGAGGGACGAGAATAATATTGAGGGGGGTTATAATAATTGTAAGGTGTCAAGGGACACACAATAGGGGCTTGAGGTTAATAAGTACTAACCCCACAACATCGGTTACAATATCCAGTAGGTCCAAGGGGATTATGATGTCGATGTGTAGGTGATCCGGATTATTTTCAGCATGAAATGAGAGCGGAGATATAATAAAGAAATGCACAGAGATATCGCAGATATTCAATATTATAACAGAAATGTATCAGAGATGCAACCATAAACACAAATATACAGTAATACACAATTTCTATTAATCAAAGAATTTTACAAAGACTGTAAAAATACAGAGTGAAAGACTCGCTAGAATGGTGGCAGCTTATGTCTGAGAAGAGATGTGGCGGCTACTCACATTCACAATAAGATGATTACAATGAGGCTCTGAAGGCCTTTTTACAATAAGAAATAATGCCAAAAACCATATACATCCAAAAACCTAACCCTAGGAGATGAAATGCCAAAAGTCATGTGGGCCCCGTTTAGGTAAGTGAGTACATCAACTTCCTGAGGTCGTAACTTTTGCATACGATCTTTGTTTTAGGCGTGTGATAGCTCGTCGTAAAGGTATCGTCGAGGAGATTCATTTTGGGGGCTCAATAATTCCTTCAAATATCATTGAGAACCTCGATCTCTAAAAACATTCATTTGGGCCCTCAAAATGGCCCCGAAAGTTAAAACCTGCTAAAAATAGTAAATTGCCAAAATTGCCAGAAAATTGTTTTGCGCCATTTGGAAAAGGTGGGTGGCCACCAATATCCACCTGAATCAATCCTCCCTCCTTAGGAAGTAATGATCTCCATTGCGTTGAGTTCCTAGGGGAGGGGGAAAAGCGTTTGTTGAATCTGCATCTTGGTGAGCTGCTTGTCTTGCTGGAGACGTCGTGCTGCTCAGTTTGTGGAAATCTGCCATGAACCTGTTGAGGTTGAGGTTGTTAAACAAGTCGATATACATGAGAGGACGATGTGCAGAAGGAATCTTTGCACTTTTCTTCAGCCTTGTTGACCTGCTTCTGTTGGATATAAGGTTCTTGGGGCAAGGCTGTAGTGGTTGCAGTGTCCTTTTGTTCTCATTTTGAATAGATTGTGAAGAAGATGAATTTTGCAGTATGAGATACTACCTTGCAGCACTTTTTAGGTGGAACAGTAGTCAGAACTACCTCTAGTATTCTGTAGATATGACCCCCCAAAGTAACAATGACACTACGGGGTCGAGACTCATAAATAGCATGTCGTCTCCACATATATGGTTGACCCAAGAGAACATCACAAACATCCAATGGGGCAACATCACATAATACCTCATCCTTGAAGGGTTGGATGTCATATGACAATCGACACTGTTGGTTGACACAGAGATCTCGTCCTTGCCGAAGCCACCCAATGTTGTATGGCTGCGGGTGTGGTGTTTTCGACAATCCCAACTGTTTGACGACCTCTGCTGAGATGAGGTTCTTCTGGCTTCCGCTATCAACAATAAAATGTAGCAGGGTCCCCTTCACCCACATCTGTGAATGAAAAAGGCACTCCCCCTCTTCAGGATCTGTTGGTTCTTCTAGTTGAATTGATGCAGTCGCGACAATAGCAGTGGGGTCCGCGTCAATGATCTATCCTTTACCATTGTTTTCAGAATCAGATTCTGAATCAGGGTTCAGCTCTTTGTCTTTGATCTCGGCCACTAATGACTATTTTGAGTGACATTCATCGGTGTTGTGCCAGGGGATTTTGTGGAACTCGCACCATTTTTCGGTGTCCTTCTTTGTCTTCTCGTGACCCTTCTTTTCCTGTGTCTTGGATTGGTTTTCAGGAGACTATTTGTTAGGGACGTCTTTGTCATACTTTGGTTGTTGCGGATTTGCAGAACCAAAATCTCGTTTGTTCTGGTGTTTAAATTTTTTCTCGATTTTAACAGCATATCGGTAGGCAACACCAAGTGATGAGATGTCCAGAAAATCCATTTCGGTTTGGATGTATCTGTGTAGAGCCCCACGGTATTTCAGAACCAAATGTCGTTCGGAGTCTTTGATACCCATATTGGTGCACAAGGTATGGAAGGTATTGGTGAACTCCAAAACTTCTTGCCCCTCTCTTGCCACAGTGTGGTCCATATCATGTATTGGTCCTCATAGTTGCCAGCAGGGTAATATTGTTCCTTTAACGCATCCACAAAAAAATCCCAAGTGGGATTGGCCCCATATATTCCAGACTCCTCTGTGGAACTTTGCTCCCAGTAAGTTTCCCACCAATGTTTGACATGAGGGAGAGCTTTAAGGAGTGTGAAGGTGATATTTTCTTTGTCGGAAAAATTATGAACAGAGAAATAACCTTCTAGCAGAGTTAACCATTTTTCTAGGGATTCTGCATCTATCTGTCCTTCAAATACAGGAATATCAAAATTAACTTGTACCTTGAAAGGCGAGGTGCCTCCAAAGTGGTCGCTTGATGAATATGCGCCTATTTTTATCGACAGGCGTTGAAGGATGTGGGAAAAATTCTCCATCATTTCACCCCTCTGTCGTGAGAGAGCTTGCTCAAGCAACAGATTGATAGGATCATCTGCTCCGTCGCTTTTCTTTTCTTCCGCCATTGAGGGTTTCTTGGGTGTGCGAGAGAGATTGGATTCAAGAGAGACAAGCTCGAGACCCAAATTTCCATACTCGGACCTCGTCGGGGACATGCACTGAAAAAACGATCAAGAGCAACCTGCTCTGATACCACTGTTCCGGATTATTTTCGACACGAAATGAGAGCGGAGATATAATAAAGAAATGCACAGAGATATCACAGATATTCAATAATATAACAGAAATGTATCAGAGATGCAACCATAAACACATATATACCGTAATACACAATTTCTATTAATCAAAGAAATATACAAAGACTGTAAAAATACAGAGTGAAAGACTCGCTAGAATGGTGGCAGCTTATCTCTGAGAAGAGATGTGGCAGCTACTCACATTCGCAAGAAGATGATTACAATGAGGCTCTGAAGGCCTTTTTACAATAAGCAGGAATGCCAAAAACCCTAGACATCCAAAAACCTAACCCTAGGAGATGAAACGCCAAAAGTCATGTGGGCCCCGTTTGGGTAAGTGAGTACATCAACTTCCTGGGGTCGTAACTTTTGCATACAATCTCCGTTTTAGGCATGTGATAGCTCGTTGGAAAGGTATCATCGAGGAAATTCATTTTGGAGGCTCAATTATTTATTTGGATATCATTGAGAACCTGAATCTTGAAAAACATTCATTTGGGCCCTCAAAATGGCCCCAGAAGTTAAAACCTGCTAAAAATAGTAAATTGTCAAAATTGCCAGAAAATTGTTTTGCGCCATTTGGAAAAGGTGGGTGGCCACCGATATCCACTTGGATTAGTAGGTGACATAGGACCTATCACACCATCAACTACATGGGATGCCCCTGGTGTAGACAAGTCACCTAAGTGAGAGTGAGGAGAATCAATAAGGATAGTATATAAATATCGTAGTTGGGCATAAGTAAGGTCATATTTTTGTGCCTTGTGTATGACTTCCTCTTCACTCCTGGGCATAGTCATGGATACATCGTTAGCAATGGGAGGAAGTGATGACTTCAAACACTAGTCCATGAGGAACCTATCAATGACCTAATCTTTTCACAAGACACATTTTTTATGTTTTTCATGGATATGATTTGTGATATGGGTGGTGGTGTTTTGATGGAAATTGATGAGAATCTTGATTCCTACATCATGGTGAATCAAGAGTTCAAAGAAGGTTAAAAACTCCTTGAATATGGACTCAAAGGTGGTATAAGAATAGGTTGGTTGATCAATGTACTATTTTCCATATGCACCCATAAGAATGCATTGAAACAATCTCAACCCCACTGAGTCTTCAATGATGATGCTAGAGGAATACCAAAAGGGTGAAAATACATTATGTGGTTGGAGGTATCTTCTCTAGTGTGATCCTCAAACTTGGGAATATTCTAAGGTAGTTTGGTTGGAATATTGGGCCAAGTGGTATCATGTCGAATAGGATCATTTATTAGTTTGGTAAAATAAAATAGATTTATAGATTTAACACCATCAATTAATTCAAAGTGGGTTGGTTAAAATTAGTTTTTGAAATGGTAGAGACCAGTGTGGAACTCAAGTTCGATGAAGAAGAACTAGTTCTAGGAACAATTGAACCCAAAGACCTTAAACAATATGAGAACTCTAAATCTTAGGACCATGAACTTCCAAAATATGTGGATGAATTTCCCGATGGTATCTTGGGTGGAGTAACCTAAACTTGTTGAATGAGGGATATAATACATCCACAAATGATCAAAGGATGAAGGATTTTGAGTCTACAAGAGAGTCTTCATGGGGGTGCTATGATTACTGAATGCAAATATCAATCTTAAAATACAATAGGTCTATCAAAGGTTAAATTTACTAAAGAAATGAAGTAAGAATATAAAGTGATCAAACAATAAGACTACATGCTCAAGTTGTGCAAGAAATGGTTATAAGTGTGTTTGAATCAAGATAAAAGTAGCCTAATTAAATATTCATCATATCAAAAGAAAAGGACTCAAGCCTAAGAGATAAACTAATAGTTCTTAAACAAGTCCTAAGATATGGGAAAAGGACCTTAAAACAACTAACAAAAAGGGTATCTGAGGTCCCCTATGTATATTATTTAAGGTATGAATGAGACAATTACAACTAGGAGGAAATGGGTGATGAAGTCCCAATGTCCCGTAGAAATATATTGTAGGTACCCTCCCTCATTTAGGAAACACATGGGTAAATAAACCTAGTATAATTGCCACTAAGTTACCTATTCACATATACATGCAACATGTTACCTTTCCCTCAAACGAAAACCATATGGTCGGGGGATCTTCAATAATGAAAGAGATAGGAGTCTCAATCACATCTTTGGTACCAACCTTGGCATTATCCACTCCGAAGAGTGAGCCTATTGTTGAAAAGTTTCTAACAATATCCATTATAAAGGATTTTAATTCCTCTAAAATTCAATCATTACATCTCAAATGTAAGATGATTGTGACAAGTTATTTGGATACATATCCCCACAATCCTAAATTAACTATTGCATTATTTTTGGCCCCAATGGGGACTTGTGTGTGTTAAATTATACGGTTTATTTTAGGGATGATATTGGGGTCATGAACCAAGCTAATAATTTAGGGTGTGAAGTGTGTGCACAAGTGGCACATATATAACTTCAAATAAAAATGCTTGAAAACTAAAGTAAATTGCAATAAATGAAAACTAGAATTAAGAAGCAAACTACCAACTAAGAAAAATACTAAAGTGAATGAAATTTTTGTTTATCCTATTTAAATTTCAAAAGAGAAAAGATCTTGTAGAAATTCAAATTTCACAATTGAAATAAATCTACCTCAAACTAGTTAAGAACTAGGGCTTCACAAGCATGAAATATCAAACAAGAAAACCACAAGAATCAAGAAAAATAATAAGATTATAAAGTGACTATTTTATTTACTTGAAGGACTCTCTAATATGAAATAAATGGCCTAGTTTAACAACAAACAAATCAAATCTGAAATATATAAAAGAGGGGGAAAGAAAGTTGAAGAAAACAAAGATTAAGACCTCACACGCAAACCCCAAATCTAGGAAATATACTCATGCAACTAAGGAGGCTTTTATTTGTCATAAGTTCATGTAATAAGGCACATATAAGGGATATACGACAAGATTAAAGTTATGTCTTAAGCATATTGAAACAAAAATATGAAATGCAATCAAAAGGAGATCAAGAAGTGGAAGATACTAAACACCCTAGGGGGCCTTTATCAACCTATGAAAACTCTTAAAGAATGAACTTAAAATACAATATAAGTATTCAAAAAGGACAAATAAACACCAAAAGAACACTCAAGTAAAGGAAAACTAAAAATTTTGAAAAAAATAAATTATAGAAACAATGCAAAAAAGTATGGTGATGGTCACTATATATGGATCAATAGTGGTGGTCATTAAATATCCGTCACCAAAAGTCACTTTATTAGTGACATTCATTAAATATATGTTACCAAAATTCACTTCATTAGTGATGTTCATTAAATGTTTGTCACCAAAAGTCACCTTTATTAGTGACGAACCTACACTAACCATCACCATACAGTGCGGATACATATCCTAAAAAATGCATTGGTTGAGAATGGTTTAAGGAGAAGAGTTTTTTCTTATGGTTTGTTTATGTGTGGTTAAACACTCTTCACATGGCCATACAAATAGTGGCTAATTGACCATGTCAATGCTAATAATAGCAATTAGGGTTTAGAAATGTCCACTTATAACTACTTTCCCTTTCTGGAAAATTCCAGCCAGAAACCGTCAAAATCGTGGTTTTTACGAGGTATGGGTTTCATGGGTAGCATCAATAGTGATGGTAATTAAATATACATCACCAAAAAACATTTTATTAGTGATGAACCTACATTGACCATCACCAAACGTCATTTTGTGTGATATAGCCCTAATGGGTCAAAATCCAAGTTTGTCTCAAAAGTTTCCAGAGGTCTAGTGGAGGTGGAAAATGTGGTGAATAGGCGGAAAACATGTTGTTTGTTTTATCCTAATAATCCTAAATTTTATTTAAATAATTATTTTTCCTAGAATAATAAAGTCATTCTAGAAGTTATGTATTTCCTAGGAGATAGGTTGACCTTGTCACATCCTTGTCACAACAATTATCCTTGAGTTGTTAGTCAAAGATACATGGAATATTGATATATGACTTGAAAGGTTATATATATTCTCTACCTCTCACCCACTATGTAATAATCTTTTCTCAGATCAGCATAACATGTTTGACGACACTTCTGAGAATTAACATGGTATCATAGCCATGTTGAGGAGAATGCTATTTTGATAAAAGAGTCATGGTGATGAGGAGATCATGATGAATCAATAAAGAAGAACATTCTAAATATCAAGCATGGTTTCTTTATAATGTCTTTAAGAAAATACTTTGACTTTGTTATTTGAGATCAATGAAATTATTTTCAATCATTTGTGATTTTAACTAGATCTACACCTTTTTGAAAATTTTCAATTTTTTTTCTCAAGAATCTTAGTAGATCCGAGAGCAAATCCATAAACCAAGATTTAAATATGATTTCTTTTACATCTCACAAATCTATGAAATGTCTCTTAAAAAAAGGAAAGGTATAAACACTATATTAAAAATTGTAACATGTGCCATTGAATTGTTAATCAAGAGTTTGATGCTCTAAAGTTCCAATCAACACCAAAACACATTAGAAAAGAGACAAATATTTCTCTTTTCCAGTTGCATCACTTCAGTTTTGCACTTGTATCAAAGCTGAACAACTAAAGAACAATTTTTTGAGAATTTGGCGAGTGAGGAGGAATTGAATCTTCCCTCTGTAACTTCTATGAAATGCACAGGAACAATATGATCATAAGACTCCTCTATTATCCAATAGATTCATCACTGGGAGTTGGTATTATCTTCCCCATGTGCATAATAATAGTGCAAAGCATCCAAATTCCCAAACTTCAACCGTTCATGTGCTTTTCGAAGTTTTCCCATTTTTCCTGCCAATTGGAAGAAGCGAAGTACTTTCCGATCATAAAGGAATAATGAACCACTTTGAGGCCTGTTAGGTGGATCTGAACTAAGTTTGAAATTATTATAATTCTGTAAGATGAAGAGAATTTCCATAGGGTTCAACTGTCGGATCTGTGCCTCTCATACGGTGAAATCAAATTCTTATTTAGATGAAATTGTCGTGGACCATCGATAATCAAAATGCCCCAATGTCAATCACACACACTAGATGGGTATTAAAAAAAGTTACAGTTTTTCATTACATCTCTTCCATGCATTTTTTTTAATGGCATAACATACTTTTTAAAGTCATTTTTTAACAAAAGTAAAGATGTGATACCATGGAAAAAGACAAAAATGTTGTTTTCCATTAAAAAGAAAGTGGAGGTATAAGGGTAAATAATGGTAATTTATATTTTCGGTGAAAAGTTGAATGCATGTCTTTTTAAGATGGCAAGAACATACTATTTTTATTTTGGAAGATATAGAACTTTTATGCACTTTATGTAAAATTGGGGATACAAGGATTGATGTATCTTTTAATTGGTGTATTCTTGGGGGATTTTTTTATTTATTGTAATTGAATCGTTGAATACTATTGTTCACTTCAAAGGGGTTATGATTATCATTTTATATTAAATTTTTTAAGTTTGTCAAATTTATAATTAAAGCATTGATAAGAGTCCAGTGAAATAATTTATCAATATATTTTTCATCGAGGTTATAAGAAAGTTAAGGCCAAGTCTTTATAGCACTCTTTTGCAATGTGTGTAGTGTCTTTTGTGCATGGTAGTATTCATTTGATTGTGTGTACTTGATAAACAATTCATCATGTCAAAATTGGTAAATTTTTTGGTGCAATTATATGTATAATATATTACCAACCATAAATTATCGACCAGGGTTCGTAATCAATAGAGTTGTTACACTATATGTGTCAGAAACAGGTGGGTTACTATGTCTGATGAGTAAATCCTACATAAGAAACACTCCAAAACCAATACTGTGTTTAACAATCTTCAAACAATACTATCCACACAGTTTAGAAACCAGAAAGAAAAACTCATAAACAAAATCTCAACAAGCATGTGATTTAAAGGCTCTTGCTCAGGTAATGAATCTGTTCATTTACAGGCTCATGAAAGGAAAATATGAACTTTGACTTGGTTTCCTATAGCAACTAATCTAGTAGCAATTTATAATTAACACTCTACACATTCTTAAAAGAAACATCAATGAATCCTAGAAGAAATACTAGGTGTAGTAAGATACTCCATTATAGGTTCATGTAGGGTGAGAGATGGAGATCTTGTTTGTTCCTATATTTGCAAGATATCACCTAATCAATTCTGGAAGAAACTATGGGTGTAGTGAGATACTCCATTATAGGTTTGTGTAGGGTGAGAGATGGAGATCTCAATTGTTCCTGGATTTGTAAAATAGAAATAAACATTAAAGCATTCAATATAACAAATGGTTGTCTACACACACACACAAAAATAAAAAAAATACTTACTCATAAATCTATATTGCACTCAAAATCACCACAAATCTATATTACTTTTTGTCAATCGTTTTAGTGAAACACAACGGGAATAAAATGAGATACTACAATCACAACATGGAATTGTTCTATCTACACAAAAACCAGAATTATAATTACACAAAACATACAAGGAATCTTACCTTGATTGGGTCGGTGGGACCTTGTCGTACCAACAAGGAATATTTAAAAGAAACTTACATAATAAAAGATTTGATCACACACATAAATTCCATAAGTTGTAATTCATAACATTATTTCAATAACAAGTGTACAATCAACAATTTTCTTCAAGAATCAAATCTATAGCATACAAGTTCCTCTCCCCTTCTGCATACCTATGAGGTCTTATTTATACATAAAAAACCATCAGGGAGTGGTTGAGATCAAATCCTAAAGTTCAAATGTCGAATTTTACATTTCTGGGCACAAATCTCAAAATATGGGTTTTTCATCAATTTGGGCAGATTTGAGTTGAAGACACACCCATAACTCTTAAATCATTTTTAATTTAAAAAACTGACCTTGTTTTACTCAATTTTCCATATTCTAGACAAAACCTATATCGTAGAATTTCTAGATATGATACCATCTGCACGAAAATTGAGATGCACGTTGGCAGTTTGATATTTTTACTAATTTTTGCAGAATCATTCCCCCTAAGATCGAGGTCCACACGTGCGATCTAAGTGAATTCTGACACACATTTTTGCATGTAGACATCACTCTGGAAAAAACCCATGTCCTCGATTTTCCTCTAGAAGCATTCCAAATTTTTGAACTATATCTGGTACTGGATGAACGCAGGTATCAGATGAGCATAGGTATCGGATGACTGTAGAACCTTCTGGTACTAGATGACTTGGAGTGTGATTATTGGATGAACACAAGTACAGAATGACTGTAGAACCTTCTGGTACCAGATGACTTGGAGTGTGAGTATC
This sequence comes from Picea engelmannii, assembly GCA_009831015.1. Classification (NCBI taxonomy): domain Eukaryota; kingdom Viridiplantae; phylum Streptophyta; class Pinopsida; order Pinales; family Pinaceae; genus Picea; species Picea engelmannii. Next base: position 339,843 of record ML800263.1, on the reverse strand, counting down.
GGATGACCTTGAGTGTCGTCTTAGAACCCTGTCTTAATAAGATTTACACAACAAGGCTATTAAATGGAATAAAACACATATATAACTATTCTAACTATCAATAATCCATGAAAATCATAGGTTAAACATGCATTACCTCATGTACACCAAGAGATAGCCAAAAAAGTGTATCGTTAATAAAAATGAATGGATTACTCATAGTTTTAGGCAACATATTCAATATAGGTCGCAAAAGTAAGGTGTCTATGGATGTCAAAAAGGAGACCAATAAAATTTATTCACAGATTCTGACAAATTAGATGGAACCAAGAACTATAAGTCTTGGAGTCGTCACATGCAAATACATTAGTTTTAATGACTTGTGGAAATATATATATATATATATATATATATATATATATATATATATATATATAATGGAGAAAAATCTCTAATGAAGCCAAGTGATGCTAGAGAACTAGAAAAATGGGAATTAGGAGATGAATAAGACAAAACAAGAACTAGAAATTCTACTTCATCTCACTCAAATTTTACCTTAATAACTCATTATTCTATTGAACCAACAACTTTTGCAGAAGCAATGAAGCACAAATAATGGTAGCAAGCCATGGTGGATGAGTATGATTCAGTAATTGCCAATGCAACATGGAAACTTGTTTATTGTACAACAAATGTTAAACACATCGACTAAAAATGGGTTTATTGAATCGAGTATAAAGAAAATGGTGAAGTAGATAAATACAAAGCAAGACTTGTTTCCAAAGGATTTGCTCAAAAAAAGGAAATGATGATGAAGAAAGAATTTCTCCAATAACAAACTGGAACAACATCATAATTGTAATAAATATGGTTGCACTGTATGGTTGGACACTTCACCAAATTGATGTCAAAGGTTCCTTTGTTAATGGTGATTTGAAAGAAGAAGTTTATATGACTCAACCCCCATTTTTTGAAGTTGAAGGAAAGGAGCACAAAGTCTACAAAATTATTAAAGCTTTGTATGGTTTGAAACAGGCACCTAGAGCATGGTATGCCAAGATGGATAAATACCTTAGGCATGTTTGTTTTCATCGCAGTGATTCTGATGATAATCTATATTTCATGATGCAAGTCCAAAACTTGGTTATCATTGTTCTTTATGTTGATGACTTAATCATTAAATGAAATTATGAAGATCACATCAAGTAGGTAAAATAGGAACTCCAAAAAGAATTCAAAATGACAGATTTGGCGCCACTTCGATACTATATAGGAGTGGAAGTTTCACAACAATGTGATGAAATATTCCTCAATAAAACAAAGTATGTTATAGATTTATTGAAGAAATTTGGCATGGAGGATTGTAAACCATCTCTTACTCCTATGGAGAAAAAAATAAAACTTTCAAAATTTGAAGAGGGGGATTGGTGAACAGTACCAACTATAGATAGTTGATTGGAAGCCTCGTTTATTTGACAAACACTCGTCCAAATTTGTCATATACAGTTAGTATTGTTTCTATATTCATGCAGGAACCTAGAGAAATCCACTGGAATGTAGCAAAAATGGTCCTAAGGTATAGTCAAGATACAAAAGACTCTGGGCTTATCCATAACAAGAACAACAACTTTACACTTGTTGCATATTTAGATGTATATTTTGCAAGTGATATCAATGATAGAAACTCAGCATCATATTATTTAATGAATATGGGTTCATCAATAGTATCTTGGAATTGTATAAAGTAGGATACAATGGTAAATTCTTCAGTAGAGGTAGAGTACATTTCAGCTTGGTAAGCAGCATGTGAAATTTTATGGCTGTGTAGAATTTTGTAGGATCTGGGTGCTATCAAAAATAACCAGTTATTCTATTGATTACTAGTCAATCATCAATAAAAATGACCAAGATTCTAGCACTTCATAACAATACCAAGCATGTCAACACCAAGTATCACTTCATCAAAACACTCATCAACAATGGCATCATCAATCCAAAATATTGTCCATCTAAAGATTAAACTTCAATTATTTTTACCAAACCATTAGGAAAAATAAAATTCACAAGTTTATAGATGAACTTGGCATTTGTAAAAATAAACTTCGAGGTTAAAGGGGGGAATTTTAGCCTAATAATCCTAAAGTTTATTTAAATAAGTATTTTCCTAGAATAATAAAGTTATTCTAGAAATTGTGTATTTCCTAGGAGATAGGTTGGCCTTGTCACATCCTTGTCATAATGATTATCCTCGAATTTTTAATCAAGGACACATGACATAATAAGATAAGGATTGAGAGGTTATATATATTCTCTGCCTCTAACCCACTATGTAATAATGTTTTCTCTTGATCAATAAAATTACATGTCTAAGAACACTTATGAAATATTTTAGAAAACTTATGTAAATGTCACAAATGAATAGTTTTTAGGTGATAGAAATAAAAACACAATAACAAAAACACTTTCTAAACACAAACTAACAATATTCCTAATGTATCTTATTTTAATAATGTTAAAAAATATATATATAATATTTTCCATCATAATCAAATTTCATCAATTAAACAAGTTTCCATATCTTCATAAAAATGAAATGCCCAATAGATTTCCAAACAAATGCTCAATAGAAAATTAGAAAACTTCAAGCATTCATATTCGGAATCTGGACTATTTTTTAAGTAACTTGTTAACTAGACTTTGATTTATTTCATTGAATAAATCTAACTTCAATAATATGGAACATTTAACTCTTTCTGAGCATGTGATTCATACATTAATCTAAAAAAGGTCATTATAATAAGACCAAAATGTTTGTGAATACCTTCAATGATTAAAACCATAGGAATAAATCGATAACCAAACCAAGCATGATTGTGAGTTAGTGCATCATTGAAATATAATTGGATGAGACTCCATTCATGAAGAAACAGAGACTCTTTTAACCAATGAACTCAACAAGGATAATATCTTAATGTTATAGCTAATAATGTCTTAACATTATATCAATCTCTTAACATTATATCAATCTAGACCAACTGTTTTTTCCTCCACACGTCAACAGTTTAATGATTCAATCTTGGAATCCATTTCATAAATTAAATAAAACGATAAACTATTAAAACAAAAAAAACAAAAAAATAATTGACATTTTTCGAATAAGAAAGAGAAATTTTATCACAATTTCTTTATTCATGAAAGGTGAAGTTGTTTTACTAATTACATTTATTCCCAAATAAAGCATATACTCTTTTAAATATTTCAAACTAAACCAAACTCATATTAGAAATCAATTTCACTTCAAAATTCCTAATGGAATTCCAAAACTTAGTAGCCACATAGAGTCTTTTGTTCATTGTATACAACAATGAAACATTCTATTATCATTCTCTTCCAACATTAAATTTGAAATAAAGCACACAACTATGAAATGATGGCATATCAAAGTAGTTTATTAGATAAAACTTGAATTACTAAATCAATGAAATAAAATACCAGAACACATATTTATTCAAGTGAAGAAAAACTAATACTTTGGAAAAGTTTTCATTCCCACATATTCCAAATATATGCATCTACAAATAATCATTCAACCATTGTTTTCATAACCTAATTTTATTAAATCCATAGCCAAAAAGATTGGATGGGTCAAATGCTAAAAGAGGGTAGAGTTAGGCTATGGCACTCAAGCCAATAAAAATCACCAACAATAAAAACATTACATAAAAATAATTCTTACACAAACCATTAAACAACATCAACAACTAAGAATTTTATAAGGATAAGAGGTAATCACCACTTCCAAAATAAAATGAAAATAGTGTTTTCGTAAGCACATATTTACTGTAGATTTCAAGTCAATGTGAGAAACTCTATTTAGACCAAAATATTTTGAAATTCATACATAAATGCAACAATTTCAGTTAAGAGCACCAAATTTAAACCTGAATAAATAGTCCAACAACAATGCTTAGTAGCTAGCTTTTTTATATTAGATTAAAATGCAATGTTAACAAGCTAGAAAATAATTTGCCTAATGGTGGCCAAAAAAACATGGATTTTCCTTGGGTATATAGGCATGCATACAATGAAGTTTTTTTTCCCTACAATACTACCAATTATTAGTTAGATTCATAAAAAAAGATACATGTTGATCAATAACATTGATCACCTAGATTTCCCCCTCTTTGAATAATAAAAAAAAAAATCGATATCAAAAGAAGGAAATTTTGAAATATTATCAGTTCATTGTGTAGCCCTTGGTCTCAGCTTCATCACACATTTTTCAAATTCAAAATCTAAGTTTGTATGCTCAAGATATCCAAGATTTTGTCTAACTGCCCAAAAACACGCTTTTTTCCATGTGCAACATAACTAAGATATTCTTGGAACCATGATAATATTTTCATAACCATGCCCTTTTTCTTGAAACTATGATTATATTTGCAAAACCACACTGATTTTCTTGGAACCACACTTATACTCATTTATTAGTTTTGTATTTCTTGTTTCCACTTCATTTCTTGGTTCTGTATTTCTTGTTTCCACTCCTTATGTCTCGTTTCCGTATTTCCATATGTCTTGTTTCATCTCATGTTTCTCATTCCATACTTCCCTTAGTCTCATTTCAATCTTTCGGACCTATACCCCTTCTTCCCATTACCTCCACATTCCTTACCCACGATCTACATCTCCTTACTCCTTACCTCCTCCTCTCTTCCCTCACTCCCTCTCCCACACTTAACCATTTTTATGAGTTTTTGGACCTGCAGAGCTACTTTCTGCTACTACTCCACTCCTTCCTAACTCTACATTCCCTTACCCTCTCTCCACTCATCCCTCTTGCCACTCATCCATACTTAACTACTTTTCAAATTTTTCGGACCTGTGGACCTACTCTCCTCTCCTATGCCACTCTGCTTCCATCACTCCACCCTCGCATCCCTTCGTATCCTCTCACTCTGATCCACATCACTTATCCTCACTCTTGTCCCTCTCCCATTTCTCCAACACAACCATATTTTCGAAGATCTTACTCACCCAACCACGTGATGACACATGCAGACCACTTATATGATGAAACGTGGAAACCAATTATACTATGACATGTGGAACCTTATCAGAATGTGAAACATGGTCTATGACTAGGTTTTGACTTGTTACTAACTAGATGCTTATTGGGCGATGACTAGGCATTGACCGGGAATTAAATTTTTCATTAATTCATTTATTTTCTAAGGGGTCAAGGTCAAGTCTCCATAGTCTTCTCTTGCTTCAAATTAAGTGTATGATAAAAAAATTATTATATGCCATAAAATATCCAAAAATACCATGCATGTGCAATAAAAAATTTATGAAAAAAAGTCGAAATTCTTATGAAGGAGCACGAAATTTAAATCAAGGGTACAAAATTTCCCCACAAATTTGATCGACGATTGTTGAGTCTTATTGTTCCAGAGGACATAACTTGAGATACGACAGTCATATTTGGGAAAAATTTACCTAGGTGGAAAGGTAATTTGACGAGGAAGATGATGGAATAGGCTTGAAGGATTGAAATTGGCCCTATTTATCTCAGAAATTGAAAGAACAGTTAAATTGGTTTTTATGGTTTGATGATAGATCTATTTGGAACCTCAACTTCCCAAGCTCATATATCGAGATTCAAAACTCCAAATTGCGCTCACGAGGACTTGCTGGAAAGATGAGATGATGAGGATTGAATCTGGAATGTTTCCCATGGATGAAAGGGAAAATGTCTTACTTAGAAAATTAAAACACAGTCCAGTTTTGTTAAAGGAAGTCAAATTGAAAAATTGAAAATAAACTTTATTAAATGAATAAGTCGGGCCTACTTGGAGGCATGACTTTTAATGACATAAATTCATTAATGAGAGTCTAATCAAGCATTAATTAAAAGTGGTTTACTCCAAACATGAATCATGGAAAGTTCTAGAAAGGAAAATCCTAACTACTTCAAGAACATTGAAAGAAGATTTAAAAAAGGCAAGAGAAGGCACCATCAAGAGGTTGGCAGTTAGAAGTTTCTAAAGTGGTGAAGAGTCCACAAGAATTAAATTTCTATCTCTCGAAGATTCGGTGAAATGGCCTGCTAAAACTTGTCTCTCATCTTCTTCTTCTTTCTTATTTCTTTCCATAAAATCTTCCATGACCGTACTAAGATCAGGAAAATTTGGGTCTAGGCGGTTCTTTTTTTGAAATCTTCATTGATCTTGTAATATTTTAGGTCTAGAGGAGCAATATCCCTCCCTATAAAAATTCAATTACTATTTCATTCAATTTATTAGTTGTCATTAAGACTTTGTAGAGGTTGTTTCAGCTCTTTTTTTATATTATTAAAATTTTCATATTTTGGATATTGTTGTAAATTTCTTCTACAGAGAACTACTCGGGGAACTACATTAGTGATTTATTTTACTTGAGTTGAAAGCATGTGATTTCAAATGTATTTCCTATAAAAATATTTTTGAGTTATAATGAATTTATCATTTAAAGTTCTTTGAAGACATTTCATTTCTTCATCTTGTAAAAGTAAGAGCATATTTTGAGCTCATTTGATCTTACAAGAAAGAAATAATGTCAATTGAGTGGAGACTCCAAAACCTTGTAGAGACAAATATATGTTGACACACTTTATCTTATCGTTTCTTTAAATGATCTAATGTATACTTGTATAAATGTATATAATAGTTTTACATTTGTATATATTATATTTCTTGGAATATCTCTCGGGGTTTTCTCTTTAAAATTCACCCTTTACATTCATTGCAAAACCATACAAATAATCTTCCAATATTTTGGCCAAAGAGGAGTACCACCTCTATAAAAAAGGAGGGGCATTCATATCCTCGTGATGTTGATTTTTGGGTCTGGACCAATATGAACATCAACATTTTATGTCACCATACCAGGGAACGATTTATTTTCAAGATATTTGAGGCTTTGTTTAAGATCTGATTGAAGAACCAAAATCTCTATGTTTCAAAGTTTTGAAAAGAAGATTCAAGAAAACTGATACTTGTTCTACATGCATAGAATTTATAAAATTATTGTCCAGAGATATTTGAATGACCTCAAAGAAAAAAAAGGACCATCACATATTTGGGAGGATGAAATCCTTGGTGATTCCATTGAAAAAACTCTAAAAGGCTCTGGTAATTTCATTGAAAGGATTAAAAAACATCAAGAAAATTTTCATGACGGATCCACCAAAGAATTTATTTCGGGTTGTGATGCTATTTTATATTATCCACCAAACCCATCAATGGATTTACAAGATCCAAAAAAACTAATAGGTACCCAAAGAAGGAGATTGCATAGAAACCCTTTAAATCTTCCAGAGTAGATTTTCAAATGCCAAACATTCCTATTGAAAAATTTTCCATATTCTTTGGGAATATTTCAAAAGATGTAAAGAAACACTTGTTTAAATTCAAAATTACATGTGATGTTTCCAATCTAACTGAAGATAATGTTACATGTTGATTATTTGCACAAACCCTACATGAGAATGTTCTTGAATGGTTCTATTCATTGTTGCTTGGGACCATCACTAGTTGGGATGTGTTGTGATGCAGGAGCATCGCCTTCAAAGTCAATGATGCAAGCATGGAGGCAAAGATATGACATCTCAGCATGACAGAGTTTCAAATCAACATTTAATTCAGAAGTAAATCGAGTTGTTGAGATATTTTTGGAACAACATTTTTAAATATGTCATGTTTATAAAGACATGTAGGACTATAAGGGGTTGTAAATATAGAGTGTTCACTCTTATCTGGCAATAACTGTTAGTTGTTGTAATAGGACAAAGTAGGTAACCGCTATGACTTGATAGGATAGGTTTCAAACAAGATGAGAGAGCTCGTGGAGCCATTCCTTAGATAGTTTGTTGTTACATTGTAAAAGTATGATGAGATACGAGAATAGAGAGTAGAGAAGAATAGAGTAGAAGAAAGACACAGGGAAGAACTGCAATATATGTGATTTGTTTCGTGACTGAATAGAACAGACAGAATTGTCCCAAATCTTGGACTGTGATCATTTTAATGTGTGATTGAATGAATGTTGCATTATGTGTATGTTGTTTAGTTCATTTCGTTCATGTATGATTGCTTGAGAAGTTGATCATATGAGTTTGTGACAAAACTGGATAAGTTTCACTTGCTTCTCTTATGAAACTCATATGCAAGGTGTGCATATCGAACACAAGGAGTGCGTCGACTGAGTCTCAGATTGACTCAGAATATTTCAGAGAGAGAGAAGAGGAAACTTAGACCAGGTGCAAGGAGTGCACAACGTCAAGGAATGACTAAGTGTTGAAGAAATAGAACAGAGGAAAGCCAGGAGGGCGAGAAGAATTTTTTTCAAGAAATTCTTTGAATTGATTTATCAAGATCCTCGAACGCAAGGAATGTGTGGGAGGTCAAAATCCTTTAAGGATCAAGCTCAAAAGGGATATTAATTTTCATAAGTGTTGAGGAGATCGAAGAATCGGACTCGTAGGAGGAGAAAATGTCGAGACCTTTGAAGACTAAGAAATCTTCTAAGTCAGAGGAAATCAAAAGCTTGGGAGGAGGAGCGACAGTGGTCATTGGATCACAGTGCAAAGGATGAATAGCCGTTTGATCAGAGCGAGGTGCACGAGCCTTAGATCTTCACACATGCAGAAGAGAGAACTTACCAAAGTTTAGAAGTCCCGAAGTAGTTTGGGACCGTCCATCGTCAAGGAAGACAGGTGGTGCAAGATCCACAGCTCTGGAAGTTTGTGGATGAAGACGAGGTGAAATAGCTGAAGTAGGATCATGAATGTTAATCGGCAGGAGATACGTGTCAGAAGACCAACAACTTCGTAAAATATATTCGAGAGTTTTTCAATTGAGACTCGAAACTCCCGAAGTGTGAATAGTCGAAGAGTCGAGAGTCGTTGATCTATGAGTGGACACTTGCAACAAATCGCGAGCTCCAGGTAAATTGCACTGGGGTTTCAGTTTGAGATTTGAGATCTCATAATTCTGGAGACCCAAAGGAGATATCGGCCGTTGATCGAGAGAGGGGCCACGAGACAGTTGATCTAGTTGAAAGGTCAAACACCCAAAGTAGAAGCAGGGTCATTGATTGAGGAGGACAGGTGTCCGAAGATCGTCAACTCAGGAAGATTGACGTACGGAGGAAAGAAGGGTTTAATACTTGAAAAGTCTGAAGTCCAGAATCATGAAGGAGATCACATCCTTTTATTTAGGAGGGGCAGATATGGTCCATAGATTTGGAAGGGGCAGATCTGGTCCATAGATTTGGAAAGGGCAGAATTGAATCGTTAGTTCAGACAGTACCATCAAGATCGGGAGATCGACGGTCCTGTACCATTGCGGGGATAGGAGTTGTTTGAACATTAAAATGTTGAGGGCGGGCTGCAATCCAGACTGTGGTTTTGGCAAGAGGACACGTGGAGGCTCAAAGAGAATTGCGGGTTGAAAAGTAGTTTGATACCAAACCGCTTTTGCCCGCGCCCGCAATCGCGTAGTCACGTGAGGTCATCGCCCAAGGTCATATCAAGAGGGGGATTATCTGAAAATGAGCTAACTCCCAGTACTCTGAGATTTCACAGAAGAGAGAGAGGGAAGGTTGCGGGTACCATAAGACCTGACCAGGGAGTCGAAAGGGCCTATGTTTAGATACATAAGGAGACCACTAAGGTCTCAAAGGGTCATTTGACTCAAGAATCAGAGATCCTTGACCGGGAGGTCGTGTAGCCCTATGGGGGAGTAGAGTGGGCTGCATCAGGTGGTATAAGAGATGATATTGAGTTTTTTTGCAGATAGCAAACAAAGGATAAAGGAGACAAATTGATATCAATTGTGGTATCAAGAAAATTTGATTTTTGTTTGTAAGCATCAGAAGGTGACACAGTGAAATCATGCCACCCAGGAGGCATAGAGCGAATCCAGAAATGGAAGAAGAAATGAGGCAACTCTTAATGAGACTGGAGGCCATGGAAACATCGCAGAGGAGAGAACCAAATGTTGAAGATATCAGTGAAGCTCAGAGTGAAGAGATAGAGGTTGAAGAAAATATAGCAGAGGATGTTGCACAATATCGCTTATTGAAAGTTGTTTCAAGAATAGGAACCAGAGCAAGAATAGAGGTACCAATGTATGAAGGCAATTTGGAAGTTGAAGAATTGTTATATTGGGTACATGCTATGGAAAAATACTTTGATTACGAAGATATCGAAGAAGACAAGATGGTGAAGCATGCAGTGACAAGACTGAAAGGTCATGCAGCACTATGGTGGGATGAATTGCAAGACGATTGCAGGAGAAAAGGTAAGCAGAAAATTGAGAACTAGGATAGGATGGTAGCCAAGTTTAAAGGAAAATTTATCCTAAAGGATTACCAAATCAATCTGTTCAGGAGATTGCAGAACCTGAGGCAGAAAATCTTATCAGTGAAGGAGTACACTGAAGAATTTTACAGACTGAACATCAGAGCTAAACAGAAAGAGAATGAAGATGTGAAAACAACTAGATATATCAATGGGCTGAGATATGAAATACAAGAGGAGATCAACATGATGTCTGTTAGTAAAGTCGGGGATGCTTATCAAGCAGCCTTGAAAGCTAAAGAGAAATTGGCCAGGAAGCAAAGCCAACAAAACAGAGGAGGAAATTCAAGCAGAGGTAAGGGAACCAGCAAAGAAAAGTTCCAGAAACCAAAGCATGATGTTGGCAAACAGCATAGTCACCCAGAGAAAGGTGGAAGTTCTAAGGAAGGACAACATGGAGGAAGAATCTCTTTTTCCAGAGGAAGAGGAAGACTTAGAGGAGGTGAAGTTAGATGTTATACCTATGGAAAACTAGAACATGAGTCTTGGGAATGTCCCGAGAGAAAGAAAGAAGGAAAAGGGGAAGCACACGTTGTTGAATCACATAAGCATGTGGAAGAAGAAGCAACAGAAGGAGGAAAGAACCTCATGATGAGGAAAATCCTTCTTAAACCAGAGAAGGAGGCAGAAGAACTAGTTCAGCGAACAAATATGTTCAATATTGCTTGCAAGATGAAAGACAGAGTTTGCAAGGTGATCATAGACAATGGGAGCACTGACAATCTAGTATCCATGGAGATAGTGGAGAAGTTGGAGTTAAAGACAACTGCACATCCAAACCCATACAAGGTATCATGGTTGCAGAAAGGACATCAAGTAATGGTAAGTCAACAATGTCAAGTTGAATTTAAACTAGGAGGTTATAAGGATGAAATATTATGTGATGTAATTCCTATGGATGTCTGTCATATTTTATTGGGGAGACCATGGCAGTTTGACAGAAAATTTATTCATGATGGGAGAAAGAATACTTATACCCTAGAAAAGAATGGTAGGACACATATGTTGTTACCAATAGAAGACAAAGAGAAAAAGAGGGAAGCCAGTTCAAGTATACTTCTCATGAGTGGGAAGGAACTCTTGAATGAAGTCAAGAAGGAGAAAGAAATACAGTTTGTTGTAGTAAGGAAGCCTAGAGTTATCCTTACAAATACTTTTGTGGAATATTTGCTTGAAGAAATCCAGGAACTGTTAGAAAAATTTGTTGACATAGTAGTGGATGAGTTACCTCACTCATTGCCACCCATTAGGAGTATAAGCCATCATATTGACCTTATTCCATGAGATAGTTTACCAAACAAAGAAGCTTATAGGTTGACACCTAGGGAGAATGAGGAAGCAAAAAATCAAGTCCAGGAGTTATTGGATAAAGGTTTAGTCAAGGAAATCCTAAGCCCATGCACAGTACCAACTGTGTTAAGTCCAAATAAAGATGGAGGATGGATAATGTGTACAGATTCCAAAGCCATCAACAAGATAACCATTAGGTACATATTTCCTTTACCAAGGATGGATTGTTTGAGTGGATCAAGATATTTTTCCAAGATAGACTTGAAGAGTGGATATCATCAAATAAGGATGAGAGAGGGAGATGAGTAGAAAACAACATTCAAGACAAATGAAGGATTGTTTGAATGGTTGGCCATGTCATTTGGGTTAACAAGTGCACCCAGCACATTTATGAGATTGATGAATGAAGTATTGAAAGACTTCATAGGAAAATTTGTCATGGTATATCTGGATGACATACTAATATTCAGTAAGATAGAGAAAGAACACTTAATACATTTGACATCAGTGATGGAAAAGTTGCAGCAACAGAAATTGCTGATAAATCTAAAGAAAATCTCTTTTATGAAGAAGGAACTCATATATTCGGGTTTTTTTATCTCTTCAAACTAATTGAAGATGGATCCAAAAAAGGTGAGAGCAATCAAAGGATGGTCATCACCAAGAAACATATTTGAGGTGAGAATTTTTCATGGGTTAGCAAGTTTTTATCGAAATTTTATTAGAAATTTCAGTGATATATGTACACCCATGATGGACACTGTGAACAAGAAACACAAATCTTTTAGTTGGACAGAGGAAGCTGAAAAAAGTTCCAAAGTGTTGAAGGAGAAAATCATAGAACAACCAATCCTGGTCTTACTAGATTTTGAAAAAACATTCCAAGTGAGATGTGATGCAAGTCGATTAGCTATTGGAGCAGTCTTGAGTTAGGATAATAGGCCAATTGCTTATTTCAGTGAGAAGTTGAATGACACCAAGAAGAAGTATTCCACATATGACAAAGAATTTTATGCAGTGATTCAAGCTTTGAACAAGTGGAGACACTATCTAATTCCTTAAGAATTTGTCTTATACAGTGATAACCAAGTTTTGCAGTTTATTACCAGGCAAAAAAAGTTGAATCAGAGACATGCTAAATGGGTAGAATTTATGAAAAATTTTACTTTTGTTATTAAGAATATTGTTGGAACTGCTAAAAAAGTTGTAGATTCTTTGAGCAGGAGGAGTTTAATTGTATAGGAATTCCAAGTGGAGACCTTAGGGTTTGAACACCTCAAGGAGATGTATAGAGAAGATGCAGATTTTAAGGAAGCTTATGAGGCATGCAAGAATCATTTGTTGGGAGACAGAAGCCCATGAACTGAATATTTGATCCAGGATGGATTATTTTTCAAGGGAAACCAACTATGCATACCGAAATGCTCAATGAGAGATAACCTGTTGAAAGAAAAACACAGTGGAGGTTTGGTTGTACATTTTGGTCATGATAAGACATTTGCACAGCTTAGTAATTCATATTATTGGTCGAGCATGAGGGAAGAGGTGAAAATGTTTGTAAACAAATGTAGAATTTTTAGTTATGCAAAAGGAAGACAACATAACACTGGTTTGTATCATCCATTACCAATTCCAGAAAGGTCGTGGGATGGAATCAGTATGGATTTTGTATTGGGATTGCCTAGAAATCAGAAAGGGAGAAAATCCATATTTGTTGTGGTGGAAATATTTTCAAAAATGGCACATTTCATACCATGCCAGAAAACAAATGTGAATTTGTTTTTCGAAGAAGTGGTGAGACTACATGGATTTCCTAGGAGCATAGTCTCAGATAGGGACACCAAATTTGTAGGACACTTTTGGAGGAATATATGGAAGAGGTTGGGGAAAAACTTGTCCTTTAGTTCAGCATATCACCCTCAGACAGATGGACAGGCTGAAGTAGTAAACAAGAGTCTAGGAAACTTGTTAAGAAGTTTAGTCACTAAGCAAGGTCATCAATGGGATCAGATTCTGGCACAAGCAAAATTTGCATTCAACAATTCAGTGAATAGGAGCACATGGAAAAGTCCATTTGAAATTGTGTATGGTACACAGCCAAGAGGGATTACAGAGTTGAGAGATTTGAATCAAGAAGAATTTAGAAGCGCTGGAGTAGAATATTTTGCAACAGAAATGCAGAAACTCCATGACAAAGTCAGAGAACAACTACAGGACAGCAGCCAAAAATACAAGAAAAGAGTTGATCAAAAGAGGAGAGAAGTTCAATTCGAAGTTGGAGATGAATTTTTAGCTCATTTGAGAAAACAAAGGTTTCCAAGGGGAACATATAACAATTTTAAGATGAAGAAGATAGGACCATGCAGGATTCTCAGAAAATTCCCAGCCAATGCTTATGAAATTGAGTTGCCAGAAAATGTTGGGATATCACCGATATTGAACGTTGTAGACATGTATCCTTACGGGAGAGATGAGGCAAGAGAATCAAATGATCAGAAGGAAGTTCAGTGGGAAGAACAATTGCCCACAGCAGAAAAACCTCAGATGGAGAAAATCAATGAATAGAGAGATGGAAAGAAGACCAAGAGGAAGATATATCATGAATACTTAGTGAAATGGAAAGATCATCCAGTGGAAGATGTAATTTGGATCACAGAACCTGATATTTTGAAGCATGGAAAAATCATACAGGAGCTCATGGACATGAGTCCATGAAAATTTTAACTAGAGGATTATGATGCAGGAGCATCGCCTTCAAATTCAAAGACGCAAGAGTGGAGGCAAAGATATGACATATCATCATGACAGAGTTTCAAATCAACATTTAATTTAGAAGTAAATCGAGTTGTTGAGATATTTTTGGAACAAAATTTTTAAATATGTCGTGTTTGTAAAGTCGTATAGGACTGTAAGGGGTTGCAGATATAGAGTGTTGACTCTTATCTGGCAATCACTGTTAGTTATTGTAATAGGAAAAAGTAGGTAACCGCTATGGCTTGATAGGATAGGTTGCAGATAGGATGAGAGAGCTCGTGGAGCCAGTCCTTAGATATTTTTTTGTTACATTGTAAAATTATGATGAGATAGGAGAATAGAGAGTAGAGCAGAATAGAGTAGAAGAAAGACGCAGGGAAGAACTACAATATATGTAATTTGTTTCATGAATGAATAGAACAGACATAATTGTCCCAAATCTTGGACTGTGTTCATTTTAATGTGTGATTGAATGAATGTTTCATTCTGTGTATGTTGTTTAGTTCATTTTGTTCATGTATGATTGTTCGAGAAGTTGATCGTATGAGTTTGTGACGAAACTGGATAAGTTCCACTTGCTTCTCTTCTGAAACTCGTATGCAAGGTATGCATATCGAACGCAAGGAGTGCGTTGACTGAGTCTCAGATTGACTTAAAAGATTTTAGAGAGATAGCAGAGGAAACTTAGACCAGGTGCAAGGGGTGCACAGCGTCAAGGAACGACTAAGCATCGAAGAACTAAAACAGAGGAATGTCAGGAGGGTGAGAAGAATTTATTTTCAATAAATCCTTTGAACTGAGTTATCAAGATCCTCGAACGCAAGGAGTGTGTGGGAGGTTGAAATCCTTTAAGAATCAAGATAATAAGGGATGGAACTTTCCATAAGTGTTGATGAGATCCAAGAATCGGACTCGTAGGAGGAGAAAAGGTGGAGACCTTTGAATACTGAGAAATATTCTAATTCGAAGGAAATCAGAAGCTCGAGAGGAGGAGCGACAATGGTCATTGGATCACAATGCAAAGGATCAGCAGTTATTTGATCAGAGTGAGGTGCATGAACCTTAGAGCTTTGCACACGCAGGAGAGAGAACTTACCAAAGTTTCGAAGCCCCGAAGTAGTTTGGGACCGTCCATCGTCAAGGAAGACAGGTGGCGCAAGATCCATAGCTCCGGAAGTTTGTGGATGAAGAGGAGGTGAAATAGCTGAAGTAGGGTCCTGACTATTGATCGCCAGGAGATACGTGTCAACAGACCAGTAGCTTCTGGAAATCTACTCGAGAGTTTTTCAGTTGAGACTTGAAACTCCCGAAGCGCGAATAGTCGAAGAGTCGAGAGTCGTCGATCTGTGAGTGGACACTTGTCAACAGATCACGAGCTTCGGGTAAATTGTATTGGGGTTTCAGTTTGAGATTTGAGATATTAGAAGTCCGAAGACCCGAAGGAGATCTCGACCATTGATCGAGAGAGGGGCCGTAGGACCGTTGATCTAGTTGAAAGGTCAAACACCCAAAGTAGAAGTAGGTTCATTGATTGAGGAGGACATGTGTCCGCTTATCGTCAACTCTGGAAGATTGACGTACGGAGGAAAGCATTGTTTGAGACTTGAAAATTCCAAAGTCTAGAATCACGAAGGAAATCACATCCGTTGATTTAGGAGGGGTAGATCTGGTCCATAGACTTGGAAAGGGAAGATATGAACCATTAGTTCATATAATACCGTCAAGATCGGGAGATCGACGGTCCCGTAGCATTGCGGGGACAGGATTCGTGTGAACTTTAAAACGTTGAGGGTGGGCCACAATCTAGACCGTGGTTTTGGCAAGAGGACACGTGGAGGCTCGAAGAGAATTGCAGGCTGAAAATTAGTTTGATCCCAAACCACTTTTGGTCGTGCCCGCAATCCCATGGTCATGTGAGGTCATCACCCAAGGTCATATCAAGAGGGGGCTTATCTGAAAACAAGATAATACTCTGAGATTTCGCAGAAGAGCGAGAGGGAAGGTTGTGGGTACCATAAGACCTGCACCAGGGAGCCGAAAGGGCTTGTGTTTAGATACATAAGGGGACCACTAAGGTCTCAGAGGATCATTTGAATCAAGAATCGTAGATCCTTGACCGGGAGGTCATGTAGCCCTACGGGGGAGTAGGGGGGGTTGCATCATGTTGGAAAATTTATTCATTTAAAATTTCATCCTAAATGTTATCAATGTTTCTTCCCACCCACCCTCTCCCATGTGGACACAAGACAATGAATTTAATGATTCAGAAGAAAATTCTAATAAAAAAATGGAGAATTTTTCTGAATCACGTCATACTAATGAAAATGAAAATGAAAATTACAACTTGCAAGAACAATATTTCAGCCTCTCATATACTTCATATGAGGATTATTCATGCAAAAAGTTTGAATTCTAAATGGAGGAGTCTCCACCGAATGCAAAAGACTATTTCAGCTAGCATACTCATAAGGAAGATGTTGTAACAGATGATGAAAAGTCACAAGAGTATTGGCAGCAAGAACAATTGGTGGGAGAAATTAATCTTGAGAAAAACGATGGGCATGATTTTCATTGCATAAAAGAAGAATTATTTCAAGAAATAGTTGATGAATCGAGAATATTCGATGTGGTCAATTATAAGGAAAATGATGAAAGTGTTTCCAAATTGCAAACTCCTCATTCAACCCAATATAGTATCATTATTGAGAAACCAAGAATTGATTATATTGAAATATGGTTTCAAAGCATTGTTGGCCGAGCAATGTCATCATATTCTTAGCACATATTTTTTGTTTTTTATCCAACACACTTTGAACATTCCCCTGACTCTTTGGCACCATTCATGATATGTTCCATAATTTTGGAGTTCATTTCATAGATCAATTGGATGCTTGAATGGATCCATTGGAAATCTACATACACCTTAAATTTTCCCTTTATTTCAAGTAGCATAGGGTAGGTAGATCCGGTTTGTACATAGTTTTTTTCTTCAATCAAAATTTTGCACAATAAAGTATTTGCTAGATGGAAGCAATGTTTGAAGATGACTTAATGGACGAGGAGTTGCAAGAATTTATTTTGAATATGATTCCATATCCCAATGGAGAAGGAATCCAAACCAATATTCTATATTCTCAACAACCGATAGGGGGTCACTATCCCACACTTGGATCCAGATGTTGATCAAAACATTTGATCACCTAGATTTCCCCTTCTTTGAATAACAAAAAAAAAAAAACAATATCATAAGAAGGAATTTTTGAAATATTATCAGTTCATTGTGTATCCCTCTTTCTCAGCTTTGTGATGCATTTTTCATATTCAAAATCTGAGTTTGTATGCTCAAGATATCCATGTTTTTGTCTAACCTCCCAAAAAAATGATTTTTTCCATGTGCAACATAACTAAGATCTTCTTGGGATCATGATAATATTTTAGGAAACATGCCATTTTTTTTGAAACTATGATTATAATTGTGAAACCATGCTGATTTTTGTGGAACCACACTTATACTCATTTCTTAGTTATGTATTTCTTGTTTCCACTTGATTTCTTGGTTCGATATTTATTGTTTCCACCCCTTATGTATCGTTTCCATATTTCCATATCTTATATCCACATTAATTATTTCCATATCTCTTGTTTCATATCACATTACCCCTTCCATACTTCCCTTAGTCTCATTTCACTCGTTTTCACCTATACCCCTTCTTTCCCTTACCTCCACATTCCTTACCCTTGATCCACATCCCCTTGCTCCTTACCCTCTCCTCTATTCCCCCACTCCCTCTACCATACTTAACCATTTTAATATTTTTTGGACCTACGGACCTACTCTCCTATCCTCCCTCACTTCTCATTCCCTTACCCCCTCTCCACTCATCCCTCTCCTGACTCACCCATACTTAAAAAAAATTCAAAATTTTCATACATGCATACCTACTCTATTCTTCTCCCTCACCCCGCTTCCCTCACTCCACCCCTGCATCCCCCCTTACCCATTATACTCTCGCTTTGATCTGCATCACTTATTCTCACTCTCTTCCCTCTCCCATTTCTCCAAGACTTAACCATATTTCCTAAGATTTTACTCACCCAACCACATGATGACACATGAAAACCACTTATATGATTACACATGGAAATATATTATACTATGAAATGTGGCACCCTATCAGACTGTGAAATGTTGGCTATTTCTAGGTGTTGACATGTTGCTGACTAGATGCTTATTGGGCGATGACTGGGCATTGACCCAACAATTCAAACTTTTATGAACTCATTGATTTTCTAAGGGGTCAAGTTGAAGTCTCCATATTCTTCTCTTGTTTCACATTAAGTGTATGATACACTTTTTATTATATACCATAAACTCTCCAAAAATACAATGCATGTGGCATAAACATTTTATGAACAAAATTCAAAATTCTTATGAAGGAGCACGAAATTTAAACCAAGGGCCCAAATTGCCCCACAAAATTGATCGATGATTGTTGATTCTAGTTGTTCTAGAGGAAATAAATTGAGATCCGAGAGTCATATTTGGGAAAACTTTACCTCATTGTAAAGTTAATTCAACAAGGAAGATGATGGAACAGGTTTCAAGTATCGAAATTGGCCATATTTCTCTCATAAATTGAAATAACAGTCATCTTGGTTTCTATGGTTTGATGATAGATCTTTTTGGAACATCAACTTCTCGAGCTCATATATTGAGATCCAAAACTCTAAATTGTGCTTAGAAGGACTCGTTGGAAATCTAAGATGATGAAGATTGCATCTCATTTTTTTCCCATGCATGAAATGGAAAATATCTTACTCAGAAAATTAAAACACGGTTTGTTTTTATTAAAGTTAGTCAAATTGAAAAATTGAAAATAAATTTTATTAAAGGAATAAGTGGGTCCTACTTGGAGGCACGAATTTCAATGACATAAAGCCATTCCTAAGAATCCAATCAAGAATTAATTAAAAGTGGTTTACTCCAAAAAGGAATCATGGAAAGTTCTAGAAAGGAAAACACTAACTACTTTAAGAACATTTAAAGCATATTTTAAAAAGGAAAGAGAAGGAACCATCAAGATCTTGGTAGTTAGAAGTTTCTATAGTGGTGAACAGTCTACAAGAAGCAAATTTCTATCTCTCCAACATTCGGTAGACTGACCTACTAAAACTTGTCTCTCATGTTCTTCTTCTTCTTTCATGTTTCTTTCCATGAAATATCCCATGAATATACCGAGATCAGGAAGATTTGGGTGTGAGCATTCTTTCTTTGAAATTTTTATTCATCTTGTAATATTTCAGGTCCAAAGGAGTAATATCCCTCCTTGTAAAAAGGCAATTGTTATTTCATTTATTTTATTAGTTGTCATTGATACTTTGTAGAGGTTGTTTTAGCTCCCTTGTTTCTGATATTGTTAAACTTGTCATATTTGGTATAGTTTTATAAATATCTTATGCATAGAACTACTCGGGGCACTACATTAGTGATTTATTTGACTTGAGTTGAAATCATGTGATTTAAAATGTATTGTCTATCAAAATATTTTTGAGTTATAATGAATTTACCGTTTAAATTTCTTTGAATACCTTTCATTTGTTCATCTTGCGAAAGTAATAGCAGATTCAAAGTTTAATTTATCTTACAAGAAAAAAATAATGCCAATTGAATGGAGTCTAGAAAACCTTGTATAAACAAATCTTTGTTGAAACACTTTGTCTTATATTTTTTTTAAATGATCTAATGTATATTTGTATAATTGTATATAAGGGTTTTACATTTGTATATATTAGATTTCTTGGAATATCTTTTGTGGTTTTCTCTTTAGCATTTACCCTTTACATTCATTGAAAAACCATACAAAGAATCTTCCAATCTTTCAGCCAAAGAGGAGTACCACCTCTATAAAAACGTAGGGGGATTCATATCCTCATGATATTTTTGTTTGGGTCTTGACCAATATGAACATCAAAAATATCCAACCAACTAAATAACACAAACTCAAATGAAAATATCTATCACAAAGAAGAATGAACCACATACATCCAATAACACAGTTTCACAAGAACCACCCAAATCACAAAGAAAAATGAGCCACAAACATTCAATAACAAAGTTACACAAAAACCATCATAGTATCCAAAGTATGAAAATGATAAAGGACTTTCAAATCCTACCTTTAATCTGGAAAAACGAACAAAAATATCCATTATTTTCATAGTAACCATAAAATAAGCCAAATTTTGATACGTGAGAAGCTCCCTTTCCATAGACAAGTTGTCTCTCATTTTGTAGAATTTCGAGGAAAAAGGAGCCAAATCCAAAAC
This sequence comes from Picea engelmannii, assembly GCA_009831015.1. Classification (NCBI taxonomy): domain Eukaryota; kingdom Viridiplantae; phylum Streptophyta; class Pinopsida; order Pinales; family Pinaceae; genus Picea; species Picea engelmannii. The sequence continues at coordinate 319,091 of ML800263.1, read as the reverse complement.
AATAGGAAAATGACCAAATCCCAACAAAACACCTAGAAAAAAAAATAAAAATAAAAAAATTAACCCATGACCCCCACCACCACCACAATCCCTATAAAAGATATAGCACAACAAAAATAAAGTGAGAAAAACAATTTGGGTAATATTATTCCCAATGGGGAGCAACCAAAAATTCAATTTCACTTTAGTGGAGAGGCATGCATACAATGAAAACAATTTTTTCCTCAATATCCCTAATTAAACTCTAAATGTTGACTTATAACCCAAATAAAAATGAACCACATACATGCAATAACGTAATTTCACAAGAACCACCTTAATCGTAAGAAACAAACAATGCAAACATTCAACAACATAGTTTCATAGGAACCATCATGTTTTCCAAAGTATGAAAATGATAAAGGAATTTCAAAGACTACCTTTAATCCAAGACAACAATGGCTATTATTTGCACAATAAACCACCAAAGATGCTAAATTCCAATTATTTAGAGCTCCTCTATAAAATCCAAACAATCTCTCATTATTCATAATGTAAAGACAAAAGGACAAACTAAGAAAACCCAAAACTTGAGGGAAAAGGAAAAAACCCAATAGAACACTGAGAAGGTCCAACGACCCCCAACGCCACCACAATCCCTATCAGTGACAAACTACAACCAAAATAAAGGTCAAAAGGGTTTCAACATCATAAGTGATGTCCCAAACAATATTCACAATCCCAAACAAACAGTCTAACATGTAACCTCCAAGACCACCACAATCCCTATTATAGATAGATTAGAGCTAAAAAAAAGAAAATGGGATTCAAAAAATGAGGAGGATAAGAGAATTCCCAAACACTATTCATAGTCCCAAATAAGCGCAGTAGAAACAAAAGTGAGAACCATGGATGATTTTAGGGGCTAAATTTCACTCATGGGTGTTGACGCTTGAATCTGTTAGGATCGAAACAACAACCTCACAAGGATGCAAATCCTCCTGCATTTTTATAGAGGTGGTAGTCCTCTGTAATTTTTAAAATGTGGAACTTTTATAGAAGTTCGTCGAAGGAAAGTAAAAATGGATATAAAAGAAAAAGGGAAAATGTTTTTTTTTTTTAAGAAAGTTCCTGAGAATGGACCAGGAATCACATACATTCATACATTTAAAGCAAATAAATAGAATTTCCTCACATCCATCATAGTAGGGCTAAAGATTTCTGATCACATAAAAATTAAAAGAAAATGATTTGCATTCATAAGAGAAATTTGACAGAGTGATGCATGGGAATTTCAAATGAATATAATGATATATCAACCTCAAATACTTTATATTCAGAAAAACTGGGTTACAAAGTACAATCGAGATTGTTCCCAAAATAGCTCTCTTGGAATTTCTAAAAAATATATAGTTCGATACATATTCTCTGAAATTAAAATGTGTTTATCATAATGACTGGGATTGGGGCTCCTACAGACCATAAAGAAAATATGTATAAGAATTAATTTCGTAGAAAGAAGAAAGTGGGCGGCGAAAAACAGCAAGACCTGGTAAGAAGAAAAATGAAATTATCAAAAACCTTTCTATTTAAAGAGGTTGAATAATTGGATGAAGATCTTAATAAAGACATAAAGATGTGATCAGTATGAACTTACTATGATGGTATCTCATGGATTGTCACTTTCTCTATGATTTCCTTTTATGGCTTTCCTCGGCAGTTACAAGAACCGTCTCAACCATCCTTTTCCCTTCGTCAGTAAGTTTTTTGACAAAATTTTTAAACCACTCCTCGATGTAGCTCCTCATTTGTGCCACGTTGATTTCATGCCAGATTTTTTATATTGAAGAGCTCTCCTTCCAAGTCCCTTAGATCAATACAATTGTTCTGCAAATATTTTTCAATATCTTGATTTTTATATGAATAATCAACTAGCCAATTTTCCACGTCATCTTCACTATACTCAAGAATGTCGTAGAATTTTTCAAATGATAACCCTTTAAAGATATAAACTTGTTCGTCAAATGATTTCTTGATTAGGAACAACGAGTTGAGTATCAATTTGGGGTCTTGGACCTCATTGGTGCTCCCATCTAGATCAATCTCAGTTAGTTTTTTGAATAATTCTTCTCTTCTGGTTATGGCATGGTTGCATGCTTGGACAATAATATTCAGGTTTTTAACCTTTTCCTTCCAGCATGCATTTAATTGTTTTATTCAATTCAGAGAAGGGAGATCCTCCTCTCTTATTCTCAAATATGTCATATTGGTAACTTTAAAACCAAATGGTACAACCGCATCGAGGTAGAAACCTTCCTCATTTTTCAAATCTACCTGTAGATATTCATGAAAAGTGTGTGCTCTCGTTATGAAAGAGACCATGCTCTTTGAAATCTCCCAAGCCTCGGTAATTAATTCCATTATTTTCTTGATATTCTTCTCCACATGTCCCGGGCTGATGTGAGAAGGCTTGTCTATACTTTTAATTTTACCACAAGTGTGGCAAGCCCTATCATTGCTAAAGGACTAGAAATTACTGGAAGAGGAATTAAATTTTCCTCAAATTCTTTGCTTCACTCCTTTAACCTGACATTCTCTACTTCAAGGCCTCCAATAGAATTATCTAGAGCATCTCCAGTTGCTTGGTGAATTTGGGAAATTTGGGAAGGCCGCATGTTCCGTAGGTTAATATCTAAATGAGATTTCCCCTTTTTATTCTTTACATCTCTTTTCTTAATAATCAAATTTTTGGACTCGTTGTTAAATAAAGCACTCTGAAATATAAAAGACTATTCTTCATCGAAGGTATCGGTCTCAATTATTTCCATCTGAGGGTTCTGGTGAGCAGTGTTCTCTAGCTGGTCGACATTGGGGAACACTTTTTCGATGTCAATTTTGAGTTCAATATCCTCAAGGGAGAGGTCATGGATGTCATTTCACCTAGAGGCCCCTCTTCTTCTTGCACAATTTTTTTTATTTTCTTCCTCAAGGGAATTTTGTGAGAACTTTCAATTTTTCCTGAAGGAGGGTTCTTGTAATGACCCCCGTAGTTACGACAACTTACGACGCATAACAAGTGCTATTTTTTTTTATTTTTTTTTTAAAGAAGGGAAGTAACAACAACAACAGTCAATCAATGCAATTTGATGACTAGCACAACACACGCAATCAAGGAAACAGACATCATAATGACCCATCATACTATCACATCAAGCAACTATATGCAACAATTGAAGATCAACTAGACAAAATAAAAATGACTACCCGCTCGTCCTACCCTGCAAGGTTAGGACCTCCAAGACACATAAGAAACACTCAAGCCCAAGTTCCCATTGATTTTGACCGTTTAATATCTCAAGGTTGGTGATTATTCTAAGGAACAAGGAGGTGTCTACATCCTGACCGACACACGCAAGATCACACCTACTAAGCTAAAGGACAAGATCAATAAATCCAAACATGACAGCTTCGACGACCAGTCACTAAAACCCTCCCGGCGAGCGAGAGACATTCACAATAAAAATTACAAAAACAAGTACAAACATAAATACAACAACATCGTCCAAAATGGGAGGCTCATGATCCTCAGTAATTTTTCATAAGCACTTATTGATCAATGTGCGCAATGACCCAATCATAAGGTACCATGTCACCACATTGCGACAAGGCGCTAGGGACCCACATGCAAACAAAAGTTATAAACCTTCAACCAAACATGAAATCCAATGTGCCTGAAATCCAACTGGAATTGACATACATGATACGACGCCATTATATGAAGGCGCTCAATAATTAAATAAAAAATGGAAGCAAGGTGACTATAATCGACACAATTAATTGGGCACAACGACTAGGTGTAAATCATTAGCAATTTATCAACATAAGGATTAATTTACAGCATTAGTAACCAATCACCATCTGACAAAAAGGAAACTAACCATATTTAAGAAACAAGTACCTTCCACTCAAGGGTTTATTATTCGGGTAAACCATCTATAAAATTTAATAGCCTAAACAACACACCATTGTAACACCCCCTTTAACAATACAATGGAAGATCATATATAGTAAACAATTATTATCTAACATGTATAATCTTTAATTAACAAGTATTCAAGGCTTCCCTGCCTTCCTTTAACAATAAGAGGAATAACCTCTTATAATTAATAATTACCATTATCATACAGGAATCCCCTTGAAGAAATTAATGAATTCAACAAGTCCTATTAATTCCTTGTTGTAAAGGTAGTAAAAGATACTACAAGCGCTAAACTCAAACACCAATAAACTCACTAAACTGATGAAAACATTCAACCTATTAGAAGGGCTAAGGCCATATGATATTTCCACAATAAATTGTTATACAACAGTTGGAACCGAACTTAATAATGTGGATGCAAAACTGTTAAACTAGTAAAACGGTTCCTCAAGCTTAATTGTTATGTAACTACTAAAATCCTAGTTATAAGGGATCCATGTAAGTTGATGCCCAACTAATTAAAACAGTAAGTTGGTAAACTCAATTAACACAACCAATCCATTAAAACCACTAGGCGGGTAAATACATCAAGGTTTTAATTGTTTAAAAAGCGTTGTCTTAGATACCTCACTGTTGTGAGCTGCCACCACTGAGTCACCTCAGTCATCATTATTATACCAGGGTTTAAGTTATATGAATATTTAATTCTCTTGGTGATATTCGAAACCTCAGGATAGCTAAATATTATCTCTGCACATTTTTTAAAAATTGTTGAGAGTTTATTCAAGGGGATTAAAATCTGGGCACGCTTAACTCCAGGTCTCGGAATTAGAACTGTTCACCTGCCAGCTATCCGTAAAAGGAGACTCACCAAAACAAGAGAATATTATATAATCAAAATCAATGATTAGAAATAATAAATTTTCCAAGAAAACTCAGAAATTCGCTAGTAAAAAGGAGAAAGAAAAAATCGAAATAACAAAGGTAAATAAAGCCAAGGGAACTGCCACTGGCCCAATCAATCACACACATTCAATCACCCAGGTCCTTGTGGCTAAAAAAGGTTGCAATTGAATGAAAATTGGTTCGCTCATACCATAACACAGCATTTTAATAGCCATGGTATTGATGTGTTTCCTGTCTAATTCAGGCGGAAGGAAATTGAATGCAGAGATGAAGGTAATAGAAAATAGTGATAGGAACAACAAGTCCCCACTTGCTGAACAAATCCAGGAAAAAATGAAAAGCAAGGAGTGGAAGGAATTACATAAAATTTACAAATTGATTCAATTATATGAAGTCAACCAACCATTCACGTGGTGCACATGTAAGAACTTCGATAAAATTTATTAAGAAATACATGAAAGCATTGGTTGTGCATAAATAATGGAGAGTTTGTCACTGAAGTGAATAGTGAATATGGAATAATTGTATCGAGTAGGTAATTACCAAAAAAAACATATATATTTAGAATTTGGATTATGAAGACTCAAACAATTACAATTGTGAAAAGGGAGTTTCCAATGCAACGATGTGTGTTGTGAATAATCTCATATGCACAGTAACATGGTAATTGTATCACAGTAACCTTGTATAACTCACACATCGCGCTAAACCAACGAGTATCCAAGACCTTCCTACAATTAGTCTTATCAGTTCGCAACTCTTAAAATCTACTCCAATCCTTTTGAATGAATTACAGAAATGCCCTTGAAAATAAGTAACCAAAAATGCAATCATTAACACAGTTATTACGGGCTTTCGTTACTTTTTATAAGTATAAGAAGTAGTAGTAGATCTTAAATGTCAGAAGGAGTAACCAATTTAGAGAAAAGGAATTTATTATTGAGAGGTTGATGACATTTAAAATCTAGATGTTTTCTAATCATTTCTGATAAAATAAATTGCATTCAAGGGATAAAGGAAACGCAGGCAGGGGTTTTGTAACGACCCCAACGTCGTTACGACTACATGCGACACAACGCAAAAGAAATTTTTATTTTAAATTTCTTTAAGAAGGATGACAACAATGACAACAGTTAAACAACGCAACTTGATGATGAACACAACACATGCAGATCAGGCAACAAACAACAACGAATCAACATACTAGCACATCATGCAACTGGACAAAACATGTGATAATATATAGACATATAAAAAAGGCTACCCGCCTAACACAAGAAAGACAACGCCTACCAGCTAAAGGACAACATCAACAACCCGACACAACATCTTCGACGAGCACTATCTAGAAACCTCTATGGAATGAAAAACCTGACGCATTAAGGTGTTACAAAACCAAGTACCAACATCGATTACAATGAACAATATGCCCATATCGGGAAGCAAGAAACTTTGTCTAGGTTATCATTCACATCTATCCGTCAGGGCATGCAATGATCTCGTCATCAAGAATCATGTTTTCACAAGGCGATAAGCGTGACAGTAACCATGGTGCAACATAACACATCTAGACCAATAACCCAAGAAAAATTCAACGCGCTAGGAGACCAAATTAACTTTCAAACACATGACAACTAACCCAAGCACCCAATCGACAAGTCAACAAGACGTAAGGGAATCTGATGACTATAACATTCATACAACACATTAAATTCCCTGCATAACAAATTATATTGCAAAAATACATCATTTAAAGGACGTGATTAGCCATTGATGAAATATTCCCTAGAGAATCCATTCTACGATAATATTAAATTAAAATCATCTCTCTTGTTTTTCAAGCCATTTATTAATTAATTAATATTTTATTAACATAAAAGTCTTACTACAGTTGTCATTCACTAGCATATAACTCCTTGTAGAAGCCTAAGTTAATATTTCAACCCTATCATTACCTTTCCCAAACATACATGCCTTAGTTCAAGATAATTGACATATCCACATTGTTGTCTATCAATAAATCTATGTCTAACAATGATAGCGCAGTCTAACTATAAAATCTTTGTCTATTATTAGATGGCCTTCTAGCATTGATATCGATGTATAACAGATACAATGCTATCTATTAATAATGGTTGTATCGCATTTATTGTTGTCTATTAAATATATTATATCGTTGAGTTGAATATATGATATTGTTGTCATTTAATATACAATTTCACAGAGTTAAATAAATTGCTTTGCAATTCCATTCAAATCAATGTTATTCAATGAAATCGATTTGCAATGGTAAATAAATTTCTATGTAATAACAATCATGGATGAGATATCGTTGTGTAAATGAAGGAAATAATCATATCTATCTCTATCTAAACACTTCGTTATCTAAAAAAATAATTTCGCTACCTATTGAATACATTAGGTGGTTGTCTAATAAATAGATGACATGTTGTCTATAAAAAGTATAAAGGTGTTGTCTATCAACAGATAAGTTTGTTTTCTAATAAAATCTCTATCTAATGAAATCTTTGTCCAATAAAATCGTTGCCTAATCATAAAATGTTGTCTTTTATATATAACTTGATGTCTATTATATATGAAGTCGTTGTCATATATATATGCAATCACGTTGTCATTCACATAGAAGATAAATACGTTGTCATCTATATATATATATATATATATATATATATATATACAGTCATCTATAGAAAATAAATACATTGTCATCTATAGATAATAATACACTGTCGTCTATAGAAAATAAATATGTTGTCATACAACAACAAATGTATCGTTGTCCATTAACAAGTCGGATGATGATCTATTGATAAAACTAATGATATACAATAATGATATTGTTGTCTGAAATATGATATAAAATTTATGTCACACATTATATATAAATTTTCCATCCAAAATATTACTATCCACGATATTGCTAACCATCGGATCTAGCAATGGTGGAAGGATATCAAAGTTTCAGAACTTCGCCACTCCGACGATTACTAGAGAATGGGAAAAGCCCCGAACTGCCGAAACCACAAAGTGTAAACACGTCATTGTGAAATCATGTAGGCCATCAGATATGGAGAAAATAATTTGGATTATCCATTGGATGGATGATGTGTCTTAGGCCACGTGGTAGGGGTGCCATGTGAGGAAACGTGTCACCCAGGTGCAGTACCTTTTGAGCCCCAACCTGTTCATTTTTTAGTGACACATGGCATGCATGCCATGGGTACATGTCACCATAGGTGACATCAGCATGTCATGTCATCTCTGGGAGTATGGCCTCTGGGGGTGTCCAACGTCTCTACTAGCAAAACTATCAAAGTCCCAGAGTAACGAATTCACGCAAACTGTCGATATAAGATCCCTTTGGTACCTTTCTCAACTGTTAGATCGAGCAATGGAAGGATGGTGTAAGTACTTCAGTAGGTATCACTTCGGGGAAGTTAAACGACTTGGGAGTGGAAATTTCCCGGAGTCCTGGAGCGTCAAAGTCCTAAATTGATTAAGGATCGTCCTTCCCAACACTTGATTATGCCTTAGTTGTCAGATTAAACAGTGGAAGGATAGGGTAAGTACTTCAGCGGGTAGCACTTTGGGGGAGTTAAACGACGTGGTAGCTGAAATGTTCTGGAGTCCCAGAGCGTTGAAGTCTCGAATTGGTTAAGGTCATCCATCTCAACATCCGATTAAGTCGCGACCGTCGATCTCGTTGAATCCTCCAGATGAGTTGGGATTGTCCAATTGATGAGAGATCAAATCTCGACCATTTGATCTGCTAGTAGAGTTATTGAAAGGGTTTCAGAGAAGTTTAACTCTAGTAGAAATAGGAAGATTGAAAAGGAAGAAAGTCAAAGGCTGAAGTCTGTAGGACTTGGTCCCAGCGTCAGTCTCATGAAAAAGGTAAAGGGGGTCAATTAGAGGAGAAAAAGGATCTGGAAGTAACCAAGCCCTCGGACATTGTGTTCGAGCAAGCTCTTGTGTAGAAGAATACAGAAGAAGGCACTTAAGAGTGAATAGGCATGTGGTTTCGAGTCGTGGTCACATGCAAAGTGGTTTGAAGAAAGCGCATGTGCAGAATTTAAATTATGTATCAGCTAAGGGAGATGTCGAATTTTTCGACAATATCATGTTGCAAAACAAAAGAAAAGGGGTTGAAAGTGATTTTTTTTTGGATATCCATAACTTTCATCTCATATATTGAATTGGGGTAATATTACAGTCATTGGAAAGATTATTCAGAGGAGGATAACATGGAATTGTTATAATATGTAGAATGATAATATATTATTCATGAATTGAGAAGAAAAAAGACCCATAGCATTGTTTGGAAATTGTTTTTAATATGCATAATTCTAACAAAATGGTTGCTTGCACATTTTGCAGAATTAGGGGGGGTGTAAACTTATCAGTTCAGTATAAGAATGCATATTCAAGAAACGGAAAAAGGTGAGGGTGCTTCTATCCATGATAAAGGGGTCAAAGGTAAAAATATCAGTGTTGGTAATGCAGAGACATAATCCAATGGACATTAGGCCATAGGGGAAAAAGAAACATTGATAGAGACTATGAGAAGCCTGAAAATAGAAGTGCAGAGTTACAAAGGGAACAATGAGAGAATGATAAGAGAACAAAATCAGATAAATTATCAAGTGATTCAAAGCTTAAATCAGTTGTAGAGGCAAACAAAGAATGGATCAAACTCAAAACAAGAGGAAGAGGGAAGATGTCATGAAAGAAGAGATGACCGCAAAAGAACTGGTTATTCAAGAAGTTCTAGCAGAAGTCATAGACATCACTCACCTCCCAACTTAGCAAGGAAATTTTATGCATCTGAAGATTCCATAAGTAGTCCAGAGGTGTCTCATGTTAGGCACTAAATAAGAAGACATGAATTGGACAGTTTGCAAGGAGAGTTGAGGAAGCTTAAGCCACCATCGTTTGATGGTGAAAGAGAAAGGGAATATTATGTTGAGGCATGGTTGCTTTGACTCAGGAGGTATTTTCAATTGCATAACTGCTCATCAAACCTAGAAGACAGAATTTCCACATACCATTTACATGGGAAAGTTGTTATGTGGTGGGATCAACTGAAGCAAGTTGAGCACATTAATGAGAGTAGGATCACTTGGAAGCAGCTCAGGAAATATTTTCAGAAGGATTACCTTTCAGAACACTTCTATGAAAAGAAAATGCAGGAGTTCTTTGAACTTAGGATGGGAAGCATGACCATGGCAGAGTATGAAAAGAATTTTGTGGAGATGCTAAAGTATGTGGGGTTTATAAAATATGAGAAGGTGAAAATATAGAGGTTTTTAAGTGGATTTCCATCCTTTTATAAAGAGACGATTCAATATGATGAACCCGGGACTTTGATTGAGAGCATTAGCAAGGATAAGTACCTAAATGAGCAAGGAAAGGGCAGAGAATCCATGCAGAAATATTGGAAGGATAAGAATAAGGAGAAATATGAACAGAGGAGGAAGGGATTCAAACCTCCTTTCAATATAAATAGCTCTAATAAAAATCATCAATACCGGTATGCTAAGGATGAATCCAAGAGAGAAGACTCCTTGGGGAAAAGGGGAATACCACCAATCCAATGTTGGGGATGAAAAGAAGATCACGTGTACAAGGATTTCTCTCACAGAAAGGACAAATTGAAGACCGTGCACAACATCCAAGAGGATACAATAGTAGAAGACATGGGAAGAATTTATGCATCCTTAGATGATCAACGATAAGAGTACCAGTCCAATATAATCGAGGTGGAAGGTCAAATAATTAATCATCTTGTTGTTATTTAAATTGATTCGGAAGAAAGTCATTGTTACATTGATCCTAAAATAGTGGATAGATTACATTTGGAGAAAATTAATCTTGAAAAATCAAGTTTGGTTCAGCTAGCCACCGGAACCAAGAGGTTGTTCCATAATTCTTAATGGTGTGAATACTAATTCTAATCTAAATATTATACGATTGGGATATTATGATATTCTAACTGGAATGGATTGGTTGGACAAGCATCATGATGTCCTAGATTTCCATAACAAGACATTTACATGTCTTTATGAAGAAGGAAAACAAAGCATTGTGAAAGGAGTTCATAGACCCATCTCTATAAGAGAGATTTCAGCCTTACAGCTAAAGAGATGTTTCAGAAAAGTATGTCAATTGTATGTAGCCCATGTGGAGGAGCTAGAAAAGAGAAAGGGGCCAAGCCTTGAAGAATTTTTGATACTACAAGAATTTGAAGGTGTATTCCAAGAAATACCAGGGTTTCCACCAAAGAGGGAGATATATTTCTTGATTGATGTAGTTCTAGGATATGCCCTAGTACCAAAAACACCTTACAGAATGAGTACACTAGAATTAAAAGAATTACAAATGCAATTGGAAGAATTGTTGACGAAAGGGTACATACATCCAAGTGTTTCACCTTGGGGAGCACCAGTACTCTTTCTCAAAAAGGAGGATGGAACTTTGAGGCTGTGTATTGAGTTTTGAAAGCTGAATAAATCCATTGTAAAGAACAAGTACCCTCTACCCAGAATTAATGACCTATTTGATCAACTAAGAAGGAAAAGATATTTTCAAAGATAGACTTGAGATCAGGGTACCATCAAGTAAGAATCAAGGAAGAATACATCAATAAGAGAGCCTTTAGAACCAGGTATGGGCATTATGAATTTGTGGTGGTGCCATTTGGACTATCCAATGCACCAGTTGTCTTTATGTGCTTAATGAATGGCATATTCAGAAATGACTTGGATAATTTTTCCATAGTATTCCTGGATGGCATACTTGTCTATTCTAAGTCAGAGGAAGAGCATGAACATCACCTAAGCTCGGTATTGCAAGTGTTGAGGGAACATCAGTTGTATGCCAAGCTTAGTAAGTGTTATTTTTACCAAAAACGGATCCATTAATTGGGACACATTATTTCAGAACAAGGTATAGTAGTATATCCAGAGAAGGTTGAAGCCATTAGAGGATGGCCAACACCCAGGAATATTTTAGAAGCCAGATATTTTATGGGATTAGCTAGTTACTACAGAAGATTTATAGCAGGGTTCTCTGAGATTTCTCATCCCATCACTTCTTTGTAGAAGAAGGGAATTAAATTTGAATGGACATCTGAGTGTGACGAGAACTTTAATTTGTTGAAACAATTACTTACTAGTGCACCTGTTTTAAATATTGTTGACCCAAATAAAAGTTTTGTGGCATGTACAGATGCATGCAAGGAAGGACTTGGTGGAGTCCTCACTAAAAATGGGCATGTCATTGGTTATGAGTCTAGAAAGCTTAAAGAACATGAGAGTAACTATGCCACATGTGACTTGGAACTTGCTGCCATTGTTCACGCATTGAAGATGTGGAGGAATTATATCATGGGGAAGAGATTTGAATTAAGAACATACCATGGTGGTCTGAAATATATTTTTAAACAACCAACTTTGAATGTCAGGAAAATGAGATGGCTGAAATTTTTAAGTGAATACGATTTTGACATCAAGCATATCAAAGGAAAACAAAATAAAGTTGTTGATGCACTTAGTAGAATATTACATCTCATGCATGCTACAGTTGTTAGTATGCATCAGTCAGATTTAAAGAGCATAATTTTAGATGTTGTTGTCATAGATCAGCATTACCTACAGGTAAAGGAAAGATTACAAAAAGAAAATGTACAACAGAAAAATAAATAATATGAGATGGAGGAAGATGGATTACTTATGCATAAAAGTAGAATTTATGTTCCTAGTTCCGGAGAACTTAGGAATTTGGTATTAAAAGGAATGCATAATGTTCAATATGTCGAACATTCTGGTTACCAGAAAATAGTTGCAGTAGTAAGAAGTCAATTCTTTTGGCCAGGAATGAAAAGAGATGGTGTTTATTACATTTCCAGATGTATGGAATGTTAGAGAGTGAAGGTTGAGCATAGGCACCCAACGGATTTGCTACAGCCATTACCAATTCCAGAGAATAAATGGGAAGTGGTAACCATTGAATTTATAACTAAATTTCCTAGGACAACGAGACATAATGATTCAATCATGGTCGTGGTTGATAAATTGACAAAGGATGCTCATTTTTGTTCCTGTAAAAATGACTCATACATCATTGAATATTGCAGAATTTTACAAAGCTAGCATCCATTCTATGGTCCATTTGAGATATTGGACAAAATAGCGCCAGTTGCATACATGTTTGCATTGCCTACTTCCATGAATGTGCATAATGCATTTCATGTCTCTTTGCTAAAAAAAATATCTACATGATCCTAACCATTTTATTGATTGGTATCTGATTTAGGTAGAGACAGAGGAAGGCTTTCAAGTCCAGCCAATGCGAATATTGGACAGAAAAGTCAAAATGCTCTGGAATCGAGTCATAGAGTTGGTAAAAGTCAAGTGGGTCTACTACGGTCCTGAGGATCCTACTTGGGAGCATGAAGATGCCATGTGGGAAGAGTACCCACAACTTTTTCAATAAATTTCAAAATTTTGATTTTTGTTTTGTATATGCACTAAGGAGAGTGCCAAAATAAGGGGGAGGGAAATGTAATACCCCGGTTTTGAGCCCTGTATTAAATAATGTATTTTGTTAATGAAAGGATAGAGTGCCCAAACAATTAAAAGAGGCCAATGTGCCTAGGAAATGTAATGTGTTGATCATTATTAATAATAAATACATCACTAGCTGCTAGATGGACAAGGACATGAGTTATAGGGGGCTATGATTCCACAAGAGAGAGGGATTGAGGGGCTAAGTATTTATTTTATATTTTATTTACCCATTTTTGTTTTAATGGAGAATAACAGCGACATGAGCTTCTTAAGGGGGAAGGCCATGTGGTTCCTTAATTCCAAGAAATACATAAACCCATCTTTGGTCTATTTTGGGGGGGGGTGGTTCTTCTTCAGTCACTCACTCATTGTTCATTTTTCACACATTTCATTATGTTCTCTCTCCACTCATTCTTTCATCGACTCATCTTTCCTCGTTCATTTTTTATCTTAGGAAAGGAAAATGAATTGTTGGAGAGGAGCCATGGTTTTTTTGGTTGTAAAGATTGCTGGTGTATTCCAGCCATAAATTAATGCTTGCATGTCTAAGATGCTTTGGCCTGTGTTCAGTTTTTCTCACGGCTATAAATCCTAAGGGTCCCAGCATGGATATTCTTGACCAGATGCACTGGAGCCCTGGAAGGATATGGACAGCCTAAGGGACTACGTGGCAAAGAAGGGGATCCATTCTCTTGGGTTGTGTGGGTTGGGTAGAAGAGAGTTGGTGTACTTTGGATTGTTGTGGGTGATGAAAATCCTATGAGAGATGGAGTGTTGATTGGTTTGGGAAGATGAGTGACACTCTAGAACCATCCTTGTGGATTCATAGCCCTGGATCGGGGGTGACATTGTTGTTGAGACTTGGAACAATAGTGTCTACGGTTAGGTGGAACGTCCTTAGTCTGTAACCAATTGGTGATTCATTTCATGAAAGATAAGTGCTCTCTCTGTCATGGTTTTATTTACCTATGTATTTATTTTGTTGTGTATTTATTTATCTGTGAAATTCATATATATAATATGCATGCTTGTTGGTTATTATTTTGCATGGCATATGTCTCATTTATTTATGTTGTAGCATAAATCTTTAACTCTGCATGTGAATATTTCATGCATATTTATTCATTAAAATGTTATTAGAATTCGAAATTAGTCCATAAGCGGTCTTGAAGTAACGTGTCCAACCTGTGGGTGGTTGGGTACGTTACATGACCAAAACCAAAAGCAATTTTTTTTGTATCCACTTAACTAGATTATAAATATGCTAACATGAAATTCTAATTGGGTTCAATAGGTGATGAATTGTATTGTTGCATAGTTGGTTGTCATTGATGTTGTTGGATAGTTGGTTGTCATTTATGTCAAGATAAGTGGTTTCCATTGATTTCAACGGATGTAATGGATGTATTTGGAGAAGTCTCGAAAGTGATCCCCTTATGGCGTAGCTCTAAGCATGACCCTCATGGGAAAACACTTTGAAGAAGTCTACAAGAATACCTAGAGGTGTGGTCATGAAGCCAGAAGTTGTTTGAGGAATAAGGACATGAAGGACAGTGTAAATGTTGGAAACACACTCATGAATGGATAGTCATAGTCATTGTCATTTATAACGATAGTTGGTACACCACGTAGTTCCTCGCGGTTAAGAAGTTGTGAGTTCATGAAGTTGGAAGCCCCAGAGAATGGTTAAGAAGCCCCTATACAGTTACAGGACATTAACCAAAGGGAAAAGTGGTTGCAACAAGAAATCCTAAAGTTAAGGAGAGAAGTCTTAAAGTTAAGGAGATAAGTTACTTAGAAAATGTATAAATATACAACAAGAAGCCTATCATTATTACATACACAACTTTATTGAATATCTTCTATGTGAGCGCACTTGATCTATTTGATGAATATGAGGTTGCAAGTCTGAGGCAGTGAAGGAAGTGCGAAGAAGAAGTTTCTCGTGAGGCCCTGTGTGATCCATGGGTTAGTCTCGTGAGGCTAAACCGCATTTGAAAGAGGATGCTAGTACCAGGTTGTTGAGGCTGATGAAGAGATATATGTTTGAAATGTCATGTATCATGTCAGTTATAGGTCTAAAGGTATGTTATTCTATGTGTTTTAATGCTTACATCTTGGAAGGTTGGTACATGCTTAAGGCATGTCTTTGTGAGTTTTGGTATATGTCTTAAGGGCACATCTTGGATACTTGGCATATAGTTTTTTGTATGGTATATGTTTGATGAATATCATGAGTGATATGGCACATGTTTGATGGTATCTCTTGGTACATGGTTTATGGATGTTGGCACATAATTGAGGAACATGGTTTGAGGAACATATTGGTTACATGTTGGTTATGTGATGGTCATGCTTTTGGTATCTTGTTGAGGCATTGGTATATGCTTGAGGAACATCTTTGGTGCATGGTGTGAGGCATATTCTTGATAAATGTATGAGGTGTATTTCTTAGTGATATTGATGCATGTTTGAGGCATTTCTTGATGAGGTTATGGTACATGTTTGAGGTACATGCATTGGATGTTGTGATACATGCTTGAGGCATGTCTTGGTGATGTTGGTACATGTTGAGCTACACCTTGGTGACGTTATGGTACATTGATTAGAATCATATATTGGTTATCTTGGTTACACTTGAGGCACTTAATTGATGATATCTTATAGTACATGGTGTATGGCATGATTGATACATATCATGAGTGATATGGTATATAGTTGATGCATGAGATGGTACATATTTGATACATGGTTGATGTATGTGATATGGTACATGGTTTATATACTTGGTATGGCACATGGTTGATGGATGAGATGGTACAGGTTTGATACATGGTTGATATACATGGTATGGTAGGGGTTGATGTACATATTATGGTACAAGTTTCGGTACATGGTTGATGTACATGGTATGGTACAGGTTCTGATACATGGTTGATGTACATGGTTGATGGTTGATGTACATGGTTGATGGTTGATGTACATGGTTTGGTGATGGTTTTGGTATCCATGTCAGTGAATCTGGTTACAGTTGGTTGATGATGATATTTTGTTGACAGTGATGGTGACAGTGATAGGTTAGGTGATTGGTTTTTCATCGGTTATGGTTTGATGTGACAGTGACAGGTTGGTTGATGTATCAGTGACGGTAGTAGTTACGGGTTGATAAGTGGTAGTGACAGTTTGATTCTACACTTATATTTTAGGGAGGAAGAATAGGGCAAGGAAAGGGGGTTGTAGCCTCCTTCTGGTTGGTGCTAGAGAACTCAGGGAGTTGGAGATTCCTTCAAGTTGGTGCCTGTAAATAAGGGGGTTGTAGCCGCCCTTCGGTTGGTGTCGGAGAACTCGGGGAGTTGGAGCTTCCTTCAGGTTGGTTCTTGTAAATCAAGGGATCGTAGCCTCCTTCAAGTTGGAACCAGATAACTCAGGGAGTTGTATCTTTCTTCAGGTTGAATCCTCCGTTAGGTTCGAGCATTTAAACTAGGGGGTTGGAACCTCCTTCCAGTTGTAGTTGGAGAATTCAAGGAGTTGTAGCTTCCTTCAGGTTGGTGCCTATAAATCAAGGGGTTGGTGCCTCCTTCCAGTTAGTGTTGGATAATTTGGAATTTTTGCTTCTTATGAATGTATTCTTGATATATATAAGAAAGAATTATGTGGTTCTTTCCCATTTGGATTTCCACATAAATTTCAGTGTACTGTGTATCTGATGTGATATTGTTTAATTGTATTGTGTATGGTTATATGATCATGATATATTGAATGCAATCATAAAATATATATTGTTGATAAAGTTGAAGTTAATATATTGTGGTTGAAAGTGGTAAAAAGTGTTCATGTTGATTCACGCCCTCCTCTCAATATTCCAATGATTGGAATCAGAGTGGGTCCTTCAAGAAAATAGTCTAACCATTGGAAGGAAGATCATGGAGTACACTAAGATTGGAGTACCACAATTTGATGGATATAACTATGCCTTCTGGAGTAGAAGAATGAAAACTTATGTAAAAGAAAAGGGATTTGATGTTTGGCAATCAGTAGTAGAGGGATACAAAGAGCATGTCACTCCACCAACAGATAATGATGGAAAGAAGCATAGTCAAAACAATTAAAGGGATAAAAAAATTATCTTAAATGGTATGGTTGATTTAGTATATGTCAAGGTTATGCATTGTGATTCTGCAAAGGAGACTTGGGACAAACTTCAAAATTTTCATGAAGGAGATACCAAAGTCAAGGCAACCAAGCTTCAGAATTACAAAGGTCAATTTGAATAGTTGAAAATGAAGGAAAATAAAGACATTGCAACTTACTTTTTACGATTTGATGAAACAGTGAATGTGATTAAAGGATTGGGAGAATAATTTGAAGATTCTATGATTGTTCAGAAGATACTAAGGTCTCTTCCAATTAGGTTTGATCCTAAGATTTCATCCCTAGAAGAAAGAGCAGATTTGTTGATGTTTTGGTAGTTGCGGGAGGTATTAACCTCCAAGTGTAACCTTTGTACTTAGAATAGAATATTCCGGAAGTAATAGAACCATTAAACAGATGTGTGGAAACACTAAAAGAGAATTCGAACCAAGGAGAATAATAATAAAGAAATAGAAAACCCCAGAAAGAGAAGTCTTCCCTACCAGAAAAATTCAAAGTAAATTATATTTTCCAGAAAAGACAGGTCATCCTTGTAGGAAAAGTTCACTATAAAAATAAGTATAAATAAGGTGACGCCTTAGCTCATTTGCACACTCACACTCACTCAGAAGAAGAAGGAGGGTGCAATTTTGAGGATAAGCAGTTGTAGTTGCAGTAGGAGGTGCAAGTCTGGAGAGGGTGGTGCAGCAATTGCCATGGTGTAATTTTAGTCTTTCTAGTATCTCTCTTGTGTTCTTCTATTGGTAAAGGTACGCTTCTATTAGTAGAGGTACATTCTCTTGGTATTGTGTTTCTACTGTAGCAGTGGTGTTTCTAGTTAGGGTTTATATGTTGGTTCTAGTGTGGACTTGTCGGAATCATTCTATCTAAGAAAAGGTTAGTGTGCTCGGGAGTGGCATAGTGAATGCCTATGGTTGGGTGAAAATGATGTGACATTGTCTATGGCTAAACGAGCATACCAAAATTTTAACATGGTATCAAAGTTGGTTTTCTTCATAACAGTCTAACTGTTGGAAGGAAGATCCTCAGTTTCCCCCATTATCAATCTCGTTGAACACTTACTAAACCCATTATGAAGGTCTCCTAAGGAGGGTGCATATTTTCCCCGAATCAGATCTACAATCTTTTGAAGTTGCAGTGTCAGTTGCAATTGCAGTGCCAGTTGCAATTGCAGTACTGGTTGCAGTTGCAGTACTAGTTGTGGTTGCAATACCAGTTGTAGTTGCAGTGGCAGTTGCTTCGTGCCAGTTTCTTCACGCCAGTTGATTCATTTCCATTTATTTGTGCCAGTTGCAGCAATGGTTGCAGTGCCAGTTGTAGCACCAATTGCAATTCCTCTGGTCCAGTGAAGTTTCTGATAATTCGTTGAAAGGATGTTGAAATTATTCTTTCTCTATATCATCTCACTAGCCATTCTTCCAACAATTAGTGTTTCTCATTTGCAGCAGCAGTAAACCCTAACCCAAATTCGTTGGGCACTTTCAATGAAGTGTTGGGACTAACTTTTGGTTTTCCTAGTGCACCTTACCCTAGCGCATATCCTACTATCTTCAGATTGCAAGATGGATCACTTTGAAACTTTTTGGGTTCGTCATTGCTTGTCGTTGCTACCATATGGTGTTGATGCTACTGGATCATGTCGCTTCCTACCATTGTTTGTCGTTCTTGTAGAAGGTATGTACTTGTATATGTTTAAATTGTATCACTATCTTGAGAGTGGTTGCAATAAAAGGGATCTTTTATCCAAGAAAAAATCGTAGATCTAGAGGGATCTCAAATCTAGCACATTCATAGGAACAACACACTACAAGTTTGATTGTTTTGATATGCCTCTAGTTGTTTTGTCATTACTATATTAAGAACATCTAGTTGTATTTTGATCTATTGAAGTCAAACATATGGTCAAAGTTAAAGTTATAAGCTGACTTTAGTCAAAATATTAGATTGATTAAGGTTGAGCTTTTAGATTTTATTTTCATTATATTCCCCAACTCAAATTTATGTCAAGAAAGCATATTGTCTTAGTACAGGGGACAGGTTGGAGACAATACTTGTCACCTTGAGTGAAGGAGACTCGAAAGAAAAGCAACAACACTCATTCTTGAAGATAAGACTCCAGGTTCCAGGTTTAAATTGATTAAATTGATAAGTCTCTAATTTGTACACATCAAGTTTGATAATTACTACATTACAAGTAAACATTATAGTTGTGACAACAATCTTTGAAAGGTCTTATTACTTCTAGGTACAATGAATACTTGGTAGCATGTGAGTATTATTGATATAAATGTTTATTGTATTTGTTGCAAGATGAACTAACATCTCCTCTAAGAGATATTTCTTGTTTTTCTTCCAAACATGTCACCTTGGTAATGCTATGATGATTACCATGAAATTATCTTGTGTTCTTATTATCATAGATTTGTTCTTATGAAAATTCTATTGTATTGGAAATACTTTGCTCTTGTTGCTCTTGTCTCAGAAAATTTACCATGGAGGAATGGTTGGTCACAACACTGGAAGAGTGTTTTTCCTATTTCTTATTATTGCATTTTGTATTTTGTCTCTTGTTCCATATACTGTGACGATTGTTCTCGTTATTGTCATTATTATTATTATAAGAGTATTATTCGT
Source organism: Picea engelmannii (assembly GCA_009831015.1). NCBI lineage: Eukaryota > Viridiplantae > Streptophyta > Pinopsida > Pinales > Pinaceae > Picea > Picea engelmannii. Next base: position 298,853 of record ML800263.1, on the reverse strand, counting down.
GTCTATTGTTTTTCCCTTGTTGTTCTGGACATGTCATGGGTGATAAATCTGAGGGGAGCTATAGTGACAGTTTTAGGAGGCAATATATTAAATGGTCTCTAGTTTGATACATGGAGCAGACTATCTAGATAAGAAGTTGTATACACGACCGTATACATCCATTTACTAAAGAAAAAGAGGACGAAATTAAAACCTTATGGAAATAAGGGTACTTTTGCGAGATACAGAGTATCTCATTTGGAGATTGATTGTAAGGAGAAGAAGGCTCCAAAGATGACCAAACAGATCCCTTTAGTTCAATTGATCACTCTTCATATCATCAAGAAGAGTTAGTAGAGCCATAACGGCCTACCCAGAATCGTTGCAGTAACCAGGAAGAGACCAGTATGGTTCCCGTGAAACTTTGCAAGATGCAAAGATATATATCATCGATGATCCATATCATGAGAAGGAATACATGGCTCCACCAGTGGTAAGGCAGGAAGCCACACCAAATACTAGATCAGAAGGATTTGGATTTTAGAAGGAGTCACCCATCACAATCCAGTAGGGAGGAGCAGCCTCCCCTGGACCGTTCATAGGAGATTAGACTTCAAAGGAGAACATCACATACAGAGGGAGCATATGGCCCCGAAGATTATATAGACTCAAAGGGATTCAATATTCATAAGGAGCATGGAGACTCAAAGTGATCATGATCTCAGAGAGAGTCGGTGGCTTAGAGACTTTCATTCAGAAGTATTCATCCTCATATTCATATGGGAAAGAGAGACATCTTCCAGGACTAACAGAATGGTGCCATGAGTTGAGAAGACTAGATCGAATCTTCAGAGGCTTCAATAAGATATGAGACCTCATGAAAAGATTCCCTTGTTTCATTGACAGAGGAGGAAGTCAGTTAGAAGGATTGGGATATGTATTTTTCCTTGGTTCCAAGACCATAAGGGAAGTCAGTTGTGACTTCCAAGTTGATCTACAAGATCAAACGTGTTGTTGATGGAGGCATAGAGATGTACAAATCCTAATTTGTGGCCAAAGGATTCTCCCAACAAGAGGGAGAGGATTATGACGAGACACTTGCTCTAGTAGTAAGAAGAAGTGTACATAGAGCAGCCACAAGATACATGAGAAGGAGTCTCATGTCTGCAGATTGAATAAATATTTGTACAGACTTAAGCAGGCACCCAGGGAAGGACATGCTAGATAGTTATTTTTATGAGCTTGGGATTGGTTGCCTACACCAATGGTAAAAAATATGAAGTTATTGAGTGATACATCTTCAGATACAGTGGATTCGACCATGTATAGATAGATGATTTCTTCATTGATGTACTTAATGAACACAAGGCCAGATATATTTTTTGTGGTGAACACATTGAGTCAGTATATGGTTGAACCTAGAGGTGTTCACTTGATTGCAACAAAACATGTGATGAGGTACCTGAAAGGTAAAATTGACTATGGACTCAGATATTTTTTGGATCATGAGATAATCCTGCAAGGCTATACTGATTCATATTGGGCTGGTAGTGTCACAGACCGAAAGAGTAAATCTAGATGTTGCTTCAGTTTGGGATTATCTATGATCTCATGGTTTAGCAGGAATAAAACTAGTGTGGCGCTCACTACGGATGAGGTAGAGTATATAGAAGCATGTTCATCTAGTAGCAAAGCAGTGTGGCTTCAGAAGATGCTTGCAAGATTGTTTGATCTTGAGTTAGAAGTGACTTGTATCTGGTGCGACAACCAGAGTTGTGTGAAGTTGTCATAGAACCCGATGTTCATGACAAGTCCAAACATATCAAGATCAGGTACCATTATATTAGATATATGGTGTAGAAGGGAGCAGTGAAGCTCCATTATGTCGCTAGATATGAGCATATAGTAGACGTGTTGACCAAGCCTCTGTCAAGAGTGAAGTTTATGTACTTCAAAGACAAGCTTGGTTTGGTCCAGAAAGACTTCCCTAGTAAGACGGAGTGATGAGTTGCAAATGCGACTCCAGATAGCAACATGGTATAGTGTGGATAGTAGGTTTTCATGCCTGGGCAATTTCTGTGGCACCATTCAGGATGATGTGTATGCAGATCCTTTAGGGAGAGTGTGTTTTCCTTGTTGTGGAGGCCCAACCTGTTTGTGTGGTTGGAGGCTTCATGCATATCCTTCAGGAAGGGCGTGCCTCCAGGACAACTAGAGGGCCAACCTAGTGTGTTGGACATCTGCTACTCTAGTGAAACAATCTGCTACGTAGTTCTGCTATTCCAACGAAATAGTCTGGTATGGAGGTACTCCAGTGAAATAGTCTGCTATATTGCTACTCCAGTGAAATAATCTGGTACGTATAGCTACTCCAGTGAAATATTCTAGTATGCATATATACTCCATTGAAATATTCTGGTATGATGATATATTGTTACTCTAGTGAAATAGTCCGGTACGCATGTTACTAGTTTTGTATGAACTAGATGTCAGATTCTATGCGAGTTGGCGAGTTACTAGTTCTGTATGAACTAGCTGCCAGATTTTGTGTGAGCTGGTGAGTTGAAGCCCCACGATGACATAAATCTTGGAAGGATGATGAGACACTAGATGCATGATTGTGACATGACCATCAGATAGTCTGTGTGTGTGACTATGACAGAGCATGTGTGGCTATGATGGTGTTACTTGTTACATGATTTGTTTGATCATGAGATGGAATTTTTGACCATGCTACTTGAGACATGAA